>JAXQGV010000145.1:0-275915 GCA_037040395.1 Aureobasidium sp. M94-06E | reverse complement strand
ATCTCTTACGGACACATTTCTACCCCCACTAGACCACCGGTATAGAGGTCTGCGGCCCCTCGTCGCCGCGTAGAGGTGGAATTGCGTAAGTAATAATTCTTAGCTACGTTCATTGTTTGCATACAAAGACATGTACATGAGGTGCAAGGAGGTGTTCCCTTAAGTTACCTTTTCTCCTTGCATGTTCTTTTCTAGCATCTCATAATGCTATGGAAAAATCCTTGTTCTCTAAGTTATCTACTCTAAATGATCTACTCCGTTGGATTTACCTATCAGTTCAGCCATGGATTAGCTCTGCATAGTTCGCCACTCTATCTTCTCAACAACATTTTAGAAGAGTCTCAATCATTCACTAACGTCAATCACATTGGCTTTGTTCCTTTACCTTGTGAAGAGATACAATTTAGCACAAAGGACAGCTTTCTTATTCTTTGAAACCACTATGCACTTCTTTGTTCAAAATTGTAGATTTGCAAATGTCTTTGTCCTTTGTCTATCTTGCGCGAAGACCTAGTACAGCGATCGTGTCGCCAGAAAACTATATTTGAGCTGATTGATCATAGAACAGCTTAGCTCAACCAGCACATCCTACAGAACAAGTCCCCGTAACGCCGCCGTTAAATTAGCCATCCCAATGCTTGAACTATTCACTCCCTCGCTGTGCGAAAGCTTTCTGGGTTATGCGATCATTCTTCTGGATATCGCAGTCATCTTCTACTTCTCCATTCCTGTTCTTGGCCTTCCGCGTCCTCCCCCCTTACCACGTATTCCCGCTTGCCGCCGTTGTAATGGAATCTTTCGCCGCACCGTCATACTCCCATGCGGCTCGTGCCGCTTCTGCTACAGTTGTCTTAACATCTGGGTCACCCGTTCTTGCCACAACCCCGCGCTCTGGCCGATTCACTGCTGTAATCTTGATCAAGTTTCGCTGCGCTTTGTCAAGCACGCTTTGACTGAAGGCACGATTGAATTGGTCAAAAGACGCGTTGCTGAATGGGGATGCTCAGGTGAGATCCTATACTGTGCAAACAGTGACTGTCTTACACCTCTTCGTGGACTCCAAATCGGACCCGGTGGCCGCTTCATGATGTGTCAGGAGTGTGATAGCATGACTTGTGTTAGATGTAGGAACTTCGGCCATGTCGGTGTATGTTTGCCCACTGTTCCGGGACCGCTAACATGATTCCTGTAGACCAGGAAGAGCGCTTCTTCTGCCATCTAGCATCGTGCCGCGACACGGACACCACAACATTCTCCTTTGTCTTATACTTCGCAGCTCGCATCAGCTCATGGTTGACCTGTGATGTAATCCTCAATAAAGAAACTTTTCCTGACCCTTCTCCTCCAATTATTCTGCTGGACTCGTAGAAACGGTCCAACCCTTTGTCTTGCTTTTCTGAGCGCACGCTTGTCTTCAGTAATGAGTGATCCAGTTGACAGCTTGCCACAGATAGTGTCTCCAGTCCCACCTCAAACCAAGACCTTGTACCAACAAAGGCAGAAGTTGCGGAATAATCCCCTGAACAAATCATGCATGCTTTGAATGTCAATTGCTTGGTTCATGAGAAACACGAACATAATAGACCGCTATTCTGGAGGCCTGAGAGATGCGAAGATCGGAAGAGAGATTCATGATAGCAGGGAACATCCTTCATTTAAGTACATCCATCCTGTCGAAGGATCACTGTTAGACATGCAAGCCCGGTGATACCTGCGAGACGTCGATCTCTTAACATGTTCTCTACTGTTGATAAGGCACGAACGCAAAGCACATACGAGCAAAAGTTCACAAAGACAAGCCATCAATTGATGTAGAGTGCTCGGCATGTGCATATGCTCTCTGAAGATTTGCATCGCGCCTCCATTTTGAAATGAAGACGTGCTTCATCACACATTGGCCTAGCCTCATGCTTCCTGTACCTCATACGGAACATGGACGTAAGATGTCATCCTGCCAAATTTTCAGAACATCGAATCGATTGCAGGGTATCTCAAGTTATCGGACGTCGATCAGTCGGAGGCGGAATACAGTTACTTACCGAACAGGTCCTCGACGAAAAAAGGGGCCTTCAGCCACGGCGGCCGCAACAAATATTGTTCATAGACCGTCTGTCGCTGTGCAAGGCGGGCAGCGCCTGCGGCGTGCCAATGAGGAAAAAAAATCCAGGAGAAGATTCTGCAAGCCCGTTGAAGAGTCACATTCTGCAATATATACTTCGCCCACAATAGTTATGGTTCTTCGCAAGGCATCTGGTGGATGTTTCGCTGTACGAGAACCAGTTTTGAAGGCAGCGACAGACGCATTGTCAACCTCTTGGCTTGTCTTTTTGCATGACAGATCTCGAAAACACCGAAAACTTACTCGTGGGAAGCATACATCGAATTCGACGTGCAGCCGGCAGTCTAGACATAGAAGGCCAAGCCCACGACTCTTCATGCGGAACGGTGGGCAGTCAAAGTTCGCTCGATTTTGTCTGATGGAGGTCTAGTCGGTACCTCCGTCTTTTGCATTTCTCTCGTCCTCGCAGCGAAGCAGGCGTAAGAGATCTTCTAAGCTCGTCCAAATTTACTGCAAACTCGGCCGTGCTGAATTTGAGCCGTAGCAAAGGCGCCCGTCAGTCTCATCCGGGAGCGAAGTCCACGATCGTATCTGTCGGTTTAAACGCAATCCGACATTCCGTGCAGCTATCTCTAGGACCATCTTTCATGGCTTTGCGACATTGGGACCATCATGCGTCTGTCGCAACATTGAGACCCTAGTTACCTCGGAAATGACAAGAGACAATGAAACTTTGTCCCAGACAGCTTGCTTCACAGACGCGGGCGTTCATGGAAGCAAAATCTGCATGATCTCTTCGCCATTGCAATCCTGTCTGCACCATGATGACCTTCCATTCTCGCATATCTTTGTGGATACCGCTGAACGCGATTCGGCTGTTGTGCTCGCAGCCACGAACATATGCTGTTCGTCACTTCTGCAACCGATTCGCACAGACACATCGAAGTCGTGTTCATTCAGTCGATGATAACGATCGTTCGTGCCGCGATTGCCCGACAACAGACGGACGGTGTGAGGGCTCGGCGGCATCATCGATCTTCTTGACGGATAACCTGAGTTCACCCGGGATTGTCAGGCGCTCTCGTCTGGAAGGAAATCATGAAACAGCACCGAACCTAAGGTCAAGACTCAGACCAATGGAACTTGGGAACCACCAGATCGTGTAATCAGAATTGACAGGCGTCTTGCGCGACCAATCTAATCGCACGCTTTCACTCAGCAGTCCCGAGATTGGCAGGATCGATCATGGGTCACTTTCGCATCAAAGATGTTTCATCATGATGAGGGTACAATATTGGGTCGACAGCTGAACAAGACATCATTATTCGAAAGTAATGTGAAAGACCTTGTTCCATCTGGTCTCCCCTCGTTGGGCCTGTCATGAAGTTTTTTTTTCAAGTCTCGTTCCATGCCGTTTGATTAGCAGAACTTCTATTACAAGGCATACCAACTTCGAGGCATCTCTTAACTCAGTTCATCCGTTCGCGTCGTAGCGGATAGATATGCCTGAGACGTCGAAACTGACATTGTCGACGTGGCATCCCCTCGAGTCCGCCTGCACAGATTAGCTCACTCGACTGACACGTATGCTACGCGAGTCCTTTGTTTAACATGTTTCCCATTCATGTTCTAAAGGTTATGAAGGGGACATACGCTCGATAGCGCAAGACATAGAGTCCGACAGATGTCCTTGTCTTGACTGCCGTGGCTCATGAACCGGCCTAGAAAGATTGGTAGAACAAGATGACATTGCCCGGCCTCGTTGGTCTCGATCACCTCAGAAGCTAGAGCCAGGATTTGCTTCGAGTGTCGGGAAACATCCGCGTGCTGGGGATTAGATATGTGACCGTACTGGCAAGTGTACATGCAAGTACTGAGATACAACATCGCGGTGCAATACTGGATGCAGCTTCTAATGTAGATAGTCTTTATCTTGACGCTTAGTGAAGGTTCAGCTCGATCGAAGCTAGTAATGAGAATCTCCATATTCTCTGCTGCCAGCATTGTTGGAGCTCGTCTCTGAATTGAATGATGCGTTGTTGGACGTCCGAAATGCTTGTTGGATCAACTTCAACCCTAGCCCGGGTCACTGTAGCGAGTTAACTCAGGTCGCCGAGCTTAGTACATATAAGATTTTCGACGCCTTAGCAGTGATTGTAGGCGGTTGCATCGTATGACCTGATCTTAGTCTTTGCAGACGAAAATCGTAGTCTGTACCTGAAAGGCGATTGGAGCTCGTTTGTTTTGTATGCCCTCACAGATGAACCGGCTCTAGAGTCACCCGCTAGACATAAATCTAGATCCAGCTGAAGGGCTTACCACAGAAGCGATGCCTCGCAATCAGATCTCATTGGTACGCTAGACGGGCGAGCTGGTCGATATGCGCAGTCCATACTTGTTCTTCTTGCAGAAAATTCTGAGAAGCACAACATCGGTCGAAGAGGAGAAGAAGGAAGTGGAGATACATTGAAACTGAGAAAGGAAGTGTAGCAGAATGTCCGTTCTCAGTCTGAGTACATGCTTGAATAGCCTGGCTATAGTTCTTGAAAGATATTGCCAGGAGATTTCGCCGACCTTTAAGTGCTAGTGTCGTTTTCAAATAGCCCATACTGCATGATAAAGCTTTGCCTTTGTCAGTGACGGTACGCTAACGGGATCCTGGTCTCGATACGCACCGATATCCAAGTTCTAGAGAGAGACAATGATATCTCTAGGACCTCTAGGGTCGTCTGCTCAAGCGCTAATGTCATGAGGGATTGACCTCTTTGCAAGCACACTCCCGAGATAATTGACGTAACATTCGTCAACATGCGTGCTGTGATCTAGGATGTTGGAAAAAGACTGCGGTGCGAGATTGGAGGTATTCTTGATCTCATCCGCCAGAATCGGCTCAGATGTTGGTAAAGGAAAGTCTGCACTGCCCAATTCGTGTAGAAAAATTATGTCCGGATCGTCAGATATGTAGCTCGCAAGCGTTATGAGTGGTGAATAGCTTTTTGGGGTAAGGACAATATTAAACGTTTATTGGAACCGACACGTTATTTCCCATTCCGTTGCTTTCTTTGCTAGTGGCCTGTCAATAACAGCGTGTTGCGTCTGCTTTGCAGGCGCATCCCACTCCCGACTGCCCGTAGGCAAGACAATTTTGCAATCCCGTTGTACAGCCAGACTCAGATCAGAGAGCTTCCATCTATTGCCCTAGACGCAATCTTCTCTTGACTTCATGCAGGATCCGCAGATCGGCTCAACCACATCGCACTCCACTTTAGAGAAAAAAGTCGGCGACTGCCAGCTTGTTCACCTCACGCCAGGCTACCTTCTCTTAAGTCGACACGTCTAGCAGCCCTCTCTGGATCGTGGTCTCAGAGCTCGCCTTATGGACCGAGCAGGACGACCCTGCATCTCAGCGCGCGACCGAGAAAGCTGTAGTGGTCCTAAAGCTACTAGCAGATTTGAGATTGGGAGAAGAAGCCGCGAAGTGGGGTCGGGCACCGTGGTCAGACATTGTGTGATATCATTGAAAGCTCAGTTAGACACTGCAGTCATTGCATCCGGCAACTTAGATAGCAACGAGACGCAGAGGGTACCTGGTTTCGCGGTGGTCAGAAAGAAGTCAGGTTGCCTTTTTGAAGAAGGAGCAGAAGTCTCGAAGGCTTTTTGCCGCTTTGTACACATTGGACAATTGACTGACGCCTGGCCTAGAGCTGGTTCAGGCATTTCGCCTCATATGGCCTCGTTAGATGTCGATAGCGCCTGCATGGCAAAAGCATCTTTACGGGTGACATGTTCATGGTCCAAGTCAGGTCCGTTAAATGTCGATGAGCGACAGCCATTCCCCCTCCGACCAAGCCATAGCTACTGCGAACCCCTGGCGCAGTCGCACTCGTGCAAAGAGATACTCAGTGTTGAAACAAAGGGAACATTGCAAAACCATGGACTAAGAGAGCCAAAGGGTGCAATTTCCGTGCTGACAGAAGCAGATGCAGAAACAAGTGATCATGACCCTGCGCTGGTTGAGGATGTCATCAAGTCTTTGTCTGTGCTTGGCATTACAATCGACAGTCGGAGTCTAAAAAATGCAAACTTTTCACCGAGCAGCTTTTTCCTCCTAGCATATTGCTTTGTAGCACGGCCGAGCAGGGCTTATGTCAATTAACTTGAGAATACGTTAAAAAGGCAAATTGTCCATACTGCCAAAGGCAATCACTGATCGAGATGTAGAATTATGCTGGAGATATCAAGTTTCTTGCTCAATACATTTTGTGATCGCTAAAGGGAAACTACCTGCATGCACCTAGACAGATTCCTTGAATCTAGACCGGCAGATTCGCGAAGACAAAACAACATCACCTGCCAGGCTTGCCTTGCTCATGAAGTTACGTCGTGTGAAGGATGAGATTCTTCCAATCACTAGTAAAGAAAGCCTTCTTCTCATGATGATCTCTAACATACTGAATCACAGTGTCCATGGGAAACTTACCATAAAGACCAAGGACGAACTTGTGTCTAACCTTGTCTCTCACGTTCTCAACTTTCTTGTACTCGGCACAGTTGATCAGCAAGGCTACAGGGACTCTTGTCTCCTTCAAAGGATCGCAGTGAGCACATTCCGCTTTTAGCTGGGCGGCGAGGCCAGGTACATGCGGTTGCTCGATTGTTGACCCGGGATCTCCGATGGGAACTGCAATTTTCTTATAGTAAGCCAAAGTATCCTTGTTGTAGCCACCAACGTGATGCAAGATAGAGAGGATAGTGTACTGATTGTGAGGTTCAGTCCAACGTTTTCTGGTCCAGTTGTTGATGTGGCGGAGGTCTTTCTCATAGCAAAGCTCAGTGAGAATGCAGCATAGATCTATCCACGCAACCTGTTCGTCGAGATCGAGAGTACTGGCCTGAGAGCGAAAGACTATCGTGGGCTTCCTCATGCAGTAACTGACGTACTCGGGGTTGTATACAACGAGTCTTTCATCCCAGACCCGGGACACATCTAGGGCTGTGTTTCGATGGGAGACTAACTCGTTATCAATGATCTTCTGAAGCTGTATTCTGTTGAGGTCGCCTTTCAAGAATATCCGTAAGAAGGTCCTGACATCATAACCAGTACCGATTTTCTGGAGCTTAAGATAAGCCATATTGATGCTCGACATGGGCTTGCATGCCTTTCCAGCCTCTTCTTGTATAGTATTCTTATCGTCCGAGATGTAACGGTAAAGATTGGGTTTGCTAGCCAGTGGAGCTGACTGACCTCTCATACCACCACCAATCCTCGGTGTCATGTTAATGGCATCGAATTGCCTCTCAAAAGCAGTGAAGATTGCCATTAAGCTTCTGGCAACATCCATATGGACACCATGGTGATTGTTTCCGATATAAACCTTGAAGTCTGTGAACTCGTTAGTCAAGACCCTGCAGTTCGGCTTTTGGCTTAGAGTCTTCAATGCATCATTCACGGCCTTCAGTTCGACAGACCAGTGATACTGAGCACGTCTTTCGTGATGATTGTGATAGATCCAGTTTCCATCAATGGGGCTTGCGAATTTGTCTCCAGGACAATTCGTTTTGTCGTGAAATCTGAAGGTACGGCTGACAACTTGGAGACCAACCACATAATATCCATCTGTCAAATCCTCGAACTCATCGTTATGTAGGTGCGCATTTGAGTCGACATCTACTCGCCAGTATCTGTTTCGCGCTTTGTCGCCATCGCTCAGGTCTTTTGACGATGTCGGAAGCTTGTACTCATGAGGTGCAGCGCAATAAGTACAATCGAAATCAATGAAGGGTGTGGTCTCGAGAGCATCAAGCACGATATTTTTGGCTGTTCCTTCGATGTCAGCGTTTGCAAGAGCATAGCGAGGAAACACCAATACAAAGCTAATCTTGCAGCCTACGGTCAGTGTTTCGAGCGTCCTGGGAGGTGGATTCATTGGCTTCCTAGGCAAGACACTCCTGTCATGAGTTTGAGATGACGAGGTCTGCGTCGGATGGAATTTAGGTATTGGGGACATCTTCAGGCCTTTTCGGTTATAGAAAATTTCTGAGGGGAAGAAGGAAAACGATCTCTGCTCTTTGGCAAGTGTTTTTAAGGCAGAGTAGAGTTTTGTGCCACGTAACATTACGAAAAGTACAAAGAGAGCCTACGAGGTTTGAAATATCGAACGTTTGGATTTCCATCGACCGCTGGACAATGCCATTCACATTTTGACAAAGTAATGTCATTTCGGGCTTTGTCGTTTATCGAGTCACGGCTTTGACAAGCTGCATTGACACTCCTTTGTGATACCACAAGTCTTTGTCACCTCTCACACGGTACAAAGACTAGCTGGCTAGTCATCGAATTGGAAGTGCTTTCATGCCTTATTCGACGGACATTGATGCGAAGGTTAAAGTCTACCGGCCTCCTGTACCCACGCTGTCTCTTTTTTGATCAGAACCCCACCAGAAAATTAATCGCAAAAGCAGGCCCGAGAACCAGCAGTCTTTTAAATAATATCCCGAATGGTAAGCAGCAGACACACGAAAATGTCAGACATCTCTGAACCTCAACACCTTGGTATTATTAGTCAATGTTATGAACAAACATTCAAAAGCTTCTACCAACACGACAAGGACCTTAGCTCAGGCGGTCAGGGTTTCATGTCTTTGGCTTCAATCAAAGCTACTGGTAAGATAGTCGTCATCAAACGTCTGAGACTCGCTCCCAACACCGATCTAAGAACGGTTCCTGAGTTGATTATGCTTGATCGCGTTCAGAAACTTGGTCCACACCCTAATATTCTTCCGTACCTTCAGATCTGGAATAGTCCTGCTGCTCCTGGTGGGTGCCCCACTAGCAGAATCATTCTTCCTTATCTTTCTGGTGGTGACCTCAGTAAACTCAAATTACAATTTCAAAAGATGGGCCGCAAGGTTCCTGAAGCCTTCATCTTTCACGCATTCAAACAGATGTGTAATGGCTTTAGCTTTCTTCACGAAAACGGCATCTCCCACCGCGATATCAAGCCTCAAAATGTCATGGTCGACCCTGTTGACTTTCTTGACCCAGCTCTCTTCCCTACACTCAAAATCATTGACTTTGGCATAGCTGCTGAGACCACTCAAGACCACGATTGCCTAGAAGGAACGCCAAAATATCAGCCACCTGAAGCTCCTCTTGCTGGTGCGAAAGCTGACGTTTATGCTATTGGTGCAATCATTCACTTTCTCGCTACTGGTAGAGCACCAAAGCTTGATTGTCCTAGAGAGATTCCCGATGACAAAGTTCATGAGTACTACCGCAATGCTCCGCCTAACATTCTACGCCTCGTCAATCCTGATGATCACGACTTTGGTTTTGGCTCATTGTCTCTCCCTGAAGCTCAAGAGTTGACCTTTGGTTCTGGTAAGCCCCTTCCGCGTGGTGATTTCTACTCTCCGCTTCTTGAGTATTACATGAGCCGTACTCTCGACATAAATCCATCGACTAGAATCACGCTTCCAAGTCTGGCTGGTACTTTGTATGACGATGCTGACAGACAGATCATATTCTACAAGGCTTGGTTTAGTCACTGCAAGGCTGAAAAGAGTCAAAGAGCCTTGCTCACCTTCTCTGTGCTTGAACCTCACACTGGCTGGACCTCGGCTGCTAATTAGTTACACCATCTGGTAAGTCAAGCATTCAGGCAGGTACTGAATTCAAGGATACGGTAGGTCTTCTAATTTTTGTTCTCGCACCATAATTCTAATATACATTCTTTCCTTTTCTTTAAAATATTTTCGTCGCTTGTATCTCAAATATGCTTTGCACCTTCATCCGTCCTACCATCGCCCTTCTAGGCCGTGACAATCTGCTCTCATTTACATCATCCACATGAAACAGTAGGGGGGTGCTAAGGGGGTGAATTCTCTTTGTTTCGTTGAACATCGTTTCGTTTTCGCTTTGTCCTCTCTTAGCCTACCATATGAGCTTGCATGCCACTCAAATGGTTTGAAAATGCCATGCTTTGTCACTATTGTCCCTTAGTAGAAGCATTGAGCTTCCAATATATACTGCGAGGCTTGTAAGTGTCCTCTGTCTAACAAGCTTCCACATCTCACTCCTTTGGTCTTCCCTGAGCCACTCACCCAGACACAGTATCTTCTATTCCAGGCTGGCCTGTCTCTCACGTCTCTTCCAACTTCAGACACAATGACCCAACAAGGAACCAAAACCTTCTGCCTCCTTAATTGGAGCATCTTTCCCGTCTTCCCCAGCTTCTCCTCCAAACCACTAACACCACTTTCCGAATGCAAAGTCCCCGGAGCATGGCCCTCAGACGAAAGTATTATAACCATGCCGGGCGGATGGATAGAGAACGATGAAGACTGGTGCCAGCATATTTTCTGTTGGATTGAGACTGCCTTTGACTTTCAACATTTTTGCTGTCGGCATAAGAATGATGAGCAAGTTGTTAGGATTGTGCTTGGGGAATCGGAACTTTGATAGACGGAGCCCAGTAATGTTGTCTTGATGACTTATTTGGTTGATTATCTCTCAATGCTTATTTGTCTGTCTTTATGTGTGAATTTGTGTTTCTATCCTGGCTATGTGCTGGAATTGTGAATGTGTGCTCTACAAAGGAGAACTCTTGATCAAATATTTTGACGTCCTTGTTGTCAGCATGATACCAGATCTTATGCATTCGATCTGAAGTAGGAAGGCAATCACAGCACTAGCGCACAGAGAAAGTTGTAGAAGAGTATTCTAAGTTATACAATCATCGAATACGAGGTATTCTACACCAACCGTCCATCAACCGATAGAAAACATCATCCCAAACTCTTCCTTCTCCCTCTTCCATGTTCACCTCCACTAGGACTCAACTCCGCATCCACCATATCCACATCCCCATCTTCATCTCCACTCCCCTCATCCTTTCTCCTTCTATCCACAGGAGGCGCACTATAACTCCTCCACCCCACAATCCCCGCAATCACACCAATGCCACCTTCAACAGCTCTTCTCAAACTCTCCCTCGAAGAACTCCTAGTCACCCTCAGCCTCTGTTGACCATCTGAGGCAAGCGGTGAAGCAGCAATCTCGGATCTAGAATGTCTGCGCTGGGCTCTGGAAACCAAACCAGCGAGATCAGCCAATGCGGGTGTGGGAGTGTGAGGGTGAGAGCAGGATTCTTCGAGGTCCACGCCATCGATTGTTTCGGCAACGACTTGTTGTTGTTCGGCGGTGAGGATGTCTCTGAAATGTGTTTTTGGGAGTGTGGTGGGAGGAGTGGGTGCATCGTTCATGTCTACGTCTACAAGATTGGAGGGCGAGGTGTTGGGGTTGGAGACACTGGGTACGCGATCCAGAGTTGGGAATGTGGGTTGAAGTGGTGTGTCAACGCCGAATTGTTTACCCCAGCGACATTCAGATGGGTAATCGCAGCGGTTCCAGCAATCCTTGACTGGGCCTGGGGATCTAGCAGACTGCCAGGACAAAGTGTGGTCAGACGCACCAGGAGCGATGGGAGAAACAACAGATGCAGTTTTGGTGATTTCCTCCAACTCGTCATTTTCAGAATCATCATCTTCAAAAACACTGTCGCAGGGACTATTGCGCTCTCTCTGTTGCTCGGTCAAAGTGAGAAGGTTGCGTTTCCATACACCCCAGTCCTTCCAACCAGCATAGTCGAATTCTGAAGCACATGCTTTGTGACGACGAAGCTTCTTGGTCCCGTCTTTGCGAGAACGGACGACAGAGGTGCCAGCGCAAAAGTAGTGGCCATCGTCAAGACAGCGGCGGGTAACAGAAAGGTTGTACTGGCGGTGACAGATATGACAAGCCCAGAGCCATTTCATTGGCTGTCTGGTGGGAGGCGGGAGGTATTGAATCAAATCTATATCGGCAGTCGCGGAATATGTTCGCTTGAGAGGGGCAGGTGTGACAGGCTCCGCCGGGGAGAAAGGTGAAGGAGGAACTGCGAGACGAGAAGATCGGAACGGCACAGCCGAGACGTTGATCTTTGCAGGCATCTTTCCAGAAAAAGAAGGCCGGCTTCAGATATATGCTTGCTTCGTGTGATATCAATAGTCCTTATGTCAGGGATCCAGTCCGTGACAAGAAGAGATGAGATAGGAGAAGCACAAGTGATGGAGCGTCGACGATTCGGATCGTGCCAGGAAAAGTGATGAATCCACACCATTGCAGCTGAGGCAGATACTATAAACACCGGCATCTCAGCCATTGATGATGCCAACAATGAATGTCGCAGATTTGACACGAAGCGAGACAAGATTCGAAAATTGCTCAGTATATCCTCGTATAGCTAGCGAGACATGTTGTCGCAGAAATGCCTCGGCAATTTCTTTGTCGTGATATTTCAGTATTCGAAATGTCTTTGTTGGTTAACATGGTTCGCTTGCTTGGAGCACGTGGAGTCTTTGTTCCAAATTTGTAATGTCAAGTTGATTTGCGAAAATGCTTGCTACTGTCTTTGTCCTATACTCGATCAGTCCTTTGTCGGAGACTCGTGGCAGCCCCAACGCACGTGGAGATGATCCTTATGCAAATCAAATGATGTATTGGCGGCCATGCGACGAAGACAAAGATGTCTCAACACGGAGAAGTCTCACCTCGAGGTCTCATCGGCAATGCCGGGGTTTGAATTGGCAACCCAGTATTCAGATGAAGCCAAGATAGGCAGTATATCACGTCGTTGTCAGTAGTCATGAATGCGATAGAAATGGAAAAAAAACAGATGAAGAATCAAAAAAAGTATTATTAGTGACACACACATACATAAGATCAATCAAGAACGCCTGTAAACAGTGCAGCAAAAGACCTACCAAATGACACTCCGCAGGATCGGCCTGTCTCAAAGCTATTCTTGTATGGGGAAAGGGAGGCGGAACTTACCTACGATCTACGACGGAGGTTGTACTTTGAAGGAGTAGGAGTGGGACTTTCACCAAATAGAGAAGTCATCTCGTCATCGTCATCATTTGATGTAACGCGAGTGAGCTGCTTCTTGTTGGGTCTAGGTGTGGGCTCATCATCAGTCTCAGGAGAGGTGATACGGGCAGAGCGTGAAGCCTTTTTGAGTTTGGGGTTGAATTTGTAACCAGGGAAAGCTGTGAGGTGATTAATCTTGTCGAGTTCAGCGCTATGAATGTAGATGTTGCGAACGTTCTCAGGCTCAAGCTTCCAGCTGGCGCCAGCGACCCTTGAAATTGTCTGGTGGCTGTCATCAGAGACCCATTGTCTGATACGATCAGCATAAGCAGAGCGGTAGCACATGAATGGATTCCTAGGTCTGAGTATCTTGCCAGCCTTTTTGGCTTCATCGAGTCTGACAGCGACAGAGCGGGAGGCAAAGGTAATCATGTTTTTGATAGGCAGGTCACTGTCAGCAGTAAGGATGCTCATTGGGGCGGCCAGCTCAAAGGCAGGTGTTTCAACCTTCTTGGTACGAGAGATCTTTTGACGTTTGACAGGAGTCGGTGAAGGGCTAGGAGAGTCCTGATATGTAGTCTTCTTGCCGGTAGTTCTGCGAGATCTTCTGATAGGAGTTGAGACAGGAATATCGGACATGACCTCGGACTCGTCAACACCAACACCAAAGTTTGGGAAGGCAGGTGCATCAGGAGGAGGAGCGAATGAGAAGCTGGGATTCTGCATGGGCATTTGCATAGGAGGCTGCATCATTGGCATCATGGGCATCATGGTTTGTTGAGCGTGGAAGTTAGGGGCAGGGACCAACATGAAACCAGGAGGAGGCTGATATCCAAAGGCAGTGGTAGGGAAGGAGTATTGAGGAGGGTACACAGGCATGAATTGCTGAGGAGCAGACTGACTCATATCGGGGTAGGCAAAGCTGTTGAAGCTAGGGCCAAAGTTGTTGAAGAGACCAGTCTCTGGGACGAAGGTTGAATCAAAGTGAGAAGAGACCGAAGTGTCAACCGAGGGAGTGGACAAGTCGTCGGGAAAGTCAGGCAAGTTGGAGAACTCAAAGTCAAGGTCGATGCTGGAAATGTCAAGGTCAGGCAGACTGATGGTGCTCGAGCTCTGCTCGGCAGTCGGAGTCATCAAGTCCTCAATGGAGAAGTTTTCAAGCAACTCAGACATCGTGTTCCGTTTTTTTTTTTTGGTAGGATGTAGATGTATATCGGAAAAACCAAGATGATTGAGCTGCTCTGTTGTTTGTATTGGTGGGAATAATGTGTGTGTGGGTTGTATATTATGACAGACTCATGAGCATTATATGTGTGCCTGCAGATCGAGCTTCAGCATCGTAGGACCTTGTCGACAAAGACCAGAAAACAATGGCCATCCAGGCGATGAAAGAAAGCGACTGTTGACAATCGGGTCTGACAAAGCCGACACAGATTGCATTGTGGTTATCGCGTTGATGGGTGCTCGTTGAAAGGCTATCACAATGGACAAGTCAACAAAGAGACATCCTTTGTAAGAGAACAATGTACAATTTGCTTAGGGGCGCGGTGGTAATGGCGGTATAAGCGTCAAGCAAACGTGCAAGGGTATGTCCAGACGTTCACAAAGCAGAATGCGCACATTGTACGAGGTGGTGTGAGAAGTCGTTCGAAGAGTTTGTATATAATATTGCGGTTCGTCTATGGAACAGGGTCGAAGTTGGGCGCAATTTCCAGCGCGAAACTGGTTGTAATCGGAGAAGAGTCCCAAGGATCGTTGTACAAGCGACCATAGGTATGGCTCTCACTGACACCATCGTCTAAGCCGCTCGAATATGCTCTAAGCTATGCAGAGCATATCGGCAATGGGCAGCATTATCTCATGCTAGTGGCTGTTGGTGCTGAGGCCAGAAGTCGCGTCTGAACCAGAGCTTTTGTGCCTCGAAAGCATTGCTGGATGAGCGGCATTCACTGGACCTTCCGATAGACGAGCGTCATGCGTGGCTGATGTTCGGTAGGTGTTATAATTAGCGGATCATGCAGCCTGGAAAGTATCGTTGAGATAGTCGACGAACAGATCCTTGATGCGGTCCTTTGTGAGGTTGTGAGTGCGGTTCATGGTGATGAACTGCCTGCGCAAACGTTGCAGTTGCGGTAGACCAAGAGGGTTGGTGGGCAGCTCGATGTCGTGCTCGGCACCAGCAACCGGGATCTCACCGCCGCTCTCTCCTGGATGATCCTTCTGCCAGGCCGAGATCTGAGCGACTATGTCGGAGGTCGTCTTGTCCAATTCATACAGATAGTTTTGCTCAGTGGCAGGAGCCAGGACTGTGGCCGAGTTTGGCTTGACGGCCTTTGCTTTTCCACCAACCAGTGTATCCCAAAGCTCTTCAAGCGGCGGTGTCTCGTCGTCGTAGGGCACTGTATAGAGTGGTGAGTCCCATCGTGTCATACCGTTGGGCTCTTCGTAGCGGAAGACGAGGTTCTCGAACAGGTCGGTCTGGTAACCACCAGTTCCATCGGCAAGGGCTTTTTCGTTGATATCGCGACACTTTTCGACGGGCGTTCCGATGTGTACCTGCATACTGTCAGCAACTCACTCAAGAGCAGGGGTTCATCCCCAACTTACTACACAACTCGGGGTGCGCTGAGCCTTTGCTTCGCAGAACATCTGGTAGCGGAAGCCCTTGATGTAGTTCATAGAGTCGGCAATGACAATCGAGCTTGCTGTCAAGTCGCGCTTGATGGCCGAAGACAGAGTAGCGCGCGCATCCTTTTCGCTCCTGGCAGCAGCGTAGACATCACGATCAAGTCCCAAATTCTGATCGTTCAAGTGGTGAATCTTGAGTTTTGAAATGCGCGCATCTTCGGAAGCGGCTATCTTTTGCGCAAAGTATTCCTTGATTTGTTCGCTACGGTATGTCTTGCCGCTTGATGGGAATCCGGATACGAGGATGAGCTGATCGATCGTCAGCGTACATCTTCATACACACCATGATGGACTTACTGGCATGGCGGCGCTTGTTTTTGTTTCTCTCTTCGATTGTCGGAAGAAATCCAGGATGACGCGCCCTCGTTCCGCTGCGACGTCACGTGAAAGATGATCGCTGACGTGCTCACCCTGCTCTGACGAAACATCACCTTTCCCGCTTCACACAACCACTCAAAAATCACGAAGGGAGGAAGACCTGGGAAGATGGAAACATATATGTTGGGAAGACATGGAAAGTAGGCGAAAGGTGGGATAAGGAAAGGTTATACCATGTTGATGCTTCTCACATGGAAGAAGCGGAGATTTTGTGTGGGACGCTCCTTCTTCACCTCGTGCTCACACACAAACGTACCACACAGTAAATCTCGGGCAAGTACTCGATGCCTGGCCGGCAGTTTTCAATGTGGGAAACAAGGCTCAAGTCGTTCAAACAGTCGGACTGCTGTTGATTTCTCTTCCAAAACATCCATGACTCGCAATTCGAGGCAACCCATCTCGACGCGGTCGCGCTTTCAGGCAGCAAACTCGATCATAGCATGGGTAGAAGATATATGTATGTGTTCTTCCTGCCTGAATTTCAACAACTCTCCACAAACATACATCTTCTGTTGGAAGGTTTGCCCCACCTCTCTTCTTTCATCATGCCGAAACTGGATGGAATCACGTACTCCCGCGAGGCCACCATTGCTGCCGTCCGCGACTATCACCAATTCCTCGTCGACATGTTTCTACCACAAGACTTCATAAACGAACCACCATCTGAAGGCTGGCCTTCCGTTACGAAAGAAAGAGTCGCGCAATTAGGCAAAAACGACCAAGTCTTCGAGTTGATGCGCCACCTTCCCTACCTTGGGGATGAGAGTCAACTTATAGCTCACGCTGAAGTTGCCAACTGGCCCGTATTGCTCGCCGACCACGAGTGGACAGGAGGGGTTACCCCCTTCGAGCCAGAAGAAGTCAGGATCATGACCGAAGGACTAGACTGGCCCGATGTACCCTCATCAGCTTTTGGCCTCACATGCGGCGGCCGCAACAACGAAATATTCATCCTTGATACACAATTCGGCACCGTGCACTGGGTAGAAGCCCCGTTCAACTGGAACAACAAATCTATAAGGCCGCCCGTCACCGAGCCAAATGGAGGTTCAGATCCTTTTGATGACTGCACCCCAGAAAACGAACATTGTTGGCGGAGGTGGTCAGCATGGAGCATTACTGACTTCTTCGAGATCTTGAAAAATGAATTGAGAACCTTGAAATCTGTGCCCGTGGACCCGCATCAAATCGAACACTGGTTCAAAGGATTGGAAACCAAAAAAGATCTGGGCGGTTCTGGTGCTCTGACCCTCGCCGTCAGGCGTGCCTACCAAGAGCACGGCTGGCCGGATTTGTCGGTGTACCAGAAAGATAAATGTCAAGATGCAGTGGACAAATTGATTGATGACATGTTATCCAATGAATGCATCCGTCAAGGTCCACAAGACTAGTATTATTGTTCGGGGTAGAGATGTGATAAGATCGGTCAGCACCACACGTAAAGGGACTGATGATGAGGAAGAGAGATGAACCAAAGAGCTCATAAAAACAGATCAAACATTAATCTAATATCGTTATCTCTATACAATGGAAGTCAACGTTATGGCATCCAAAGCAATTTCGGCTGTATCATGTCCACTAATCGCAAAAAGTAAGGTTGCCGACTCCACTGTCGCAACATATGTAGCACTCCTCATCATATATCTATTTGTTCCTGTATACAAGGAACAAGTATAAGTATCCACGACTTGACCACCAATGGTAGTGGTTAGCACGATGGGGGGCGGGTAAGCACGTCCAATTTTATAGACACGGTAGTAATACTGCAAGCTGTAAGTAGCACCGGGAACAAGATCAACTAGCGATTGGGAGAGGGTGGTGGTAGATGACGATAAACCACCATAAAGGACCCTTGCCTCTTTTGTTAGTCGTGTGCCTGATTGAGGATCAGTTTCGATGACTTACGTGAACCAATCGCCGTCGTAACTCTGGTAAGCATTGTTCACGTTGTTTTGCGAAATGGCGCTCCCAGTATATTCCCATGGTGATAATTTGTCGCCATTGTTGACACCTCCAATCTCAAATGAAGGGTTGACAACCACTTGAGTAGGCACAGGAGCCAAGTAGGAAGTCGAGGTCGAAGTCACCGTGGTTGAATATTGTTCTGTTGTTGATGATACCTCCGTCATATATGAGACTGCAGTTGTTGTGATATCCGAGACAGATGTCAGAAGAGTCGTGATTGTGGTTGCAGTTGAAACGGTGACAGTCTCGGGAGGAGTGACTGCCCTGCTACAAGCTGAATGCAGACTGCTGTCAGAGTACCCAGCCAAAGGCATTGGGATGGCAGAAACCGTTCGCTTGGACGGTGCCATGACCGAAGTGGGACTAGCTGTAGTAACTGTCGCGAATTCAGTGATTGTGGACACGTCAGTTTCGGTGTAGACGCTAATGTATGTAGAAGTGCTAATTTCTGTTGCAATCTCTGTTGGGACGGTGGTTTGCGTGTCAGTCTGAGTTGCCGTGATCGTTGTGTATGGAGTGGTGAAGCCTAGGTACATGGAGCAGAAAGGCTGGTAGCCCCGAGAGATGATCACGCTATAGGCATCTACCATGCTAGACGTGGGAGCGCTAATAAAAGCGCTCGAGGTAGTGGACGCACTTGTCAAGCGGGAAGTGGTGAGGACTGAAGTTGAGACTGAAGACGACGACAACGAGGATGCTTTGCGACTGGATACCGGGAATCTAGATGATGATGATGATGGTGATGATGATGACGACGGCGATTTACTGGACTTTGGTGTAGAGAAGGACATTATTCTCGTTGTGCTCGAACTCAGTGTTGATGGGTTCTTTGAGGAGCTTGACTTTTGCATCGCTTTCGAGAGATTAGAGCTTGTCGATCTAACCGATGAAATTGAGATAGTCGATTTGATTGACGAGCTTGGAGCATGAGATCTGCTTGTCGAAGTGGCAGAGACTTTGGCAGTCGACTTGCTAGTCAAAGTCTTGCTTGCCTTGGTTCTTTGCGAAGTGGTCAAACCGGGGGATGTGGAAATCTTGCCGAGAATACAGTCGCAAGCATGGAACACTGCTTTGACGCTTTTATTTGGAACCGGAGATGTATTTCTTGGGCTTTGAGGTCCAATGTCAGTAAGGATATAGGACAAGGACAATCTCGGACGTACTAGGCATTGAAGAAAGTGCAAAATTCTGAGGTAAACAGATATTCCTCGGTGAGAAAGTTTGCAGAATTGACTGGACATTGAGAGCCAACGATGGTTGTGCTGTGAGATGCCTTTTGAATAGCGGCTTCTGCTACGTTTCGAGCTTGTGCTGTCGCGCACCCGCTGATACGCTTACAAGCACTGGTCAATCTATCAGGAGTAAGACCTAGCAAAGGTGATCTTGTTCGAAAGCTGCTTTAACGTTAGTGATAGAATTCGAGACCGAAAGTGTCGAGCCAGACATACTCTTCGAGATACCATGTACAGAAGTAAAGAGGATGTTTGACCTGTCCGTCAACAATTGCACCATCCAAGGTGGTTAAAGCGCATTCTGAATTAGGTTGCGCAATGGCTGCACACTGTGCGAAAGTGAACAGAGAGCACAGGGCAAAGAACAACTTAAGCGTCACCATATTTGTTAAAGTCGGAGTCTAAGAGAGTGAGCGACCTGATGAGGCTGGCCTCTGCCCATCAGGGACACAGTGCTTAAGTATGCATTCCTGTTGTGCCTGGAAGTTGGGAGCGCATGCACACTTTTCAACTTAACGATTAGCTAAGTAGCCAAACTTTTGATAAAATGAGACATCACGGAAGCTCCGAAGTGATCCTTCGCAGGATCTCCAGAATGCGAGGTGAAGCGTTGACCGACAGCCAGAAAGGTCGACAGGACCACCATTGGATGCAACCGGCGAGCTGAAAACCCGTTGGGATCTGAAGGATTTCTGATGAGACATAACTTGCCAAGCCTAACAGCTATATAACGTAGAGCATAGCGAAGCGAGATGGAAATGAAGTCGAGACCCGCCCGCGTGCAAGCGCATAGAAAAATGGTGTGGGGTTTCAAGCGTGCACGACCACCAGGTGCTCAATACAAGGTGAATCTCGCGTCCCAAGTGGAGTTCACTTTCGCATGATGAACGTTATTTTCCTCTGCCGCAACAACCACGCCTCTCACGTGCGGGGTCGATCGATAGACAATCGTGATTTTTAGGCCTGGACCATCCGCACATACATGCTCGGTACTCATTGATTCGACTATATACTCTACTCGATAGTGCTTCAACCAAAGATGATCATGGACGTCCTACTGTTATCCCTTGGCCGGTTCTGGTTTTTACTCAGCGTTGCTGGTCGCCGATGCTAGACTCGCAACAGGGAGAGTAACAGAACCAAGTCACGAACTCCGGTAGAGCATTAAAGCTGCATATTGTCGACTAAGACAGGCGGGATTGTTGGAGTTCGAAAAACTATGTACGGGATGCAATCATCTGTTGTCCACACGACTTGCATCAAAATTTCCTCACAACTGACTCACTCTTCACTCATCTTCGGGGATGTCATCTGCGAGTTCGTCGGAACAAGTCCGCAACACACACTGCGAAAGTCTTTGAATCAATCGCCAGTCCAATTAGGCATGAGGGTGGTAAGAATCCAAATTCTTGGGTTTGGGCGATGCGAATGGGAAATTCAACCTTGTCCTTTCATTGAATCGAATCCGGCATTACTGAGGAATGTTCAAGCCACCTTTGCCTCCAACATCTTTCATTGTCCTCTCAGACCGTAATCGGTACACACCACTGACCTTCTTTGTTGTCCGAATTGAAATGTGTGTCTGAAGTGGATGTCAAGATGCTGGTAAAGCTTTGTGAGCCAGATGTCCAGGGTATCCTTGAGGCCCACATATTCAGTACTTTCCTATACTCGACAAGTTTGGTGACCTGAAGTCAGAGACCAGCAAACAATGTCTGCTAATTTGCTTACACTGCTTGGAAACATCACGCTCGATGCTGGTGGATGCCCGCACCCCTTCATCAGCGAGAGTTTGTACCCTTATACCGAAGGCTGTGAGTTTCATCTCTGTCCTTCCGTTATGGACCAGGAGAAACTGACAACTAAACCCAGATCTCGGCGGCCGCAACTGCGCGAAGAATCCTTTAGATACCACCGGCCACGGATCAAAATGCTGCGTACCATGTCCCCTCTCCGACTGGGTAAACTCATCCAGCTTCCCCGGCCTCGCAGACGGTGCAGCATGGGTTAATGTTGCCGGCTTCATCCTCTGCGGCTTCCTACTTCTCTCATACCTTGTTCTGCCAGCAGCAGCAACACGCCGCTCCTTCTTGAACATCGCTCTGCTAGCTGGAATCATGATTATGGAACTAGGCTTTATCGTTCCACTTGCCCAGAGACCTGAACAGTGTTTCGATCCCGTCACGCCTAATGATATCCACAGCAGTACTTCTTGTGCTGCTACAGGTGGTATGGTGGTCTTTGGAGGCATGTTGACGGTTTGTTGGATCGTGGTTCGCTCAATCTTCATGCACCTCCAGATCTGCTGGGATATTGTTCCTGGCCGTGTCGCCATTATCGCTGCCAATATTGCTGCGTGGTCTGTCACAATCGCGTTGACTGCTGCAGTACTTGCTAAAGTGGGAGTTTCGTACCGCTTTGGCGATTACTGTCATGTCAATGTTGGATCGACGTCGACTTACTGGGGCTGGATGATTGGTTTCGGAGCAGTGGCTTTGCTGGTGCAGGTTGCGACGTTTGTGTACTGTGCAAAGGTGTATCTGACTGCTGCTATGCATGGTCGTGCACCACCATCCGGCAGTAACGCGACAAACTCTGTCAAAACTGCTTCTAGCAAACGGCAAGCCTGGACTGCTGTGCGCCGCTTGAAACAAGTGTTGCTCTTGCAGTGGCGGTCGTTGGCCATAGTCGCTTTAGCCATCTTTGTCATTGCATTCGTGTGTATCACTTTCATCTTCAAAGTGGATGCCTACACGACCAGCACTTTCGACGACACGACCAAGGTTATTCCATGGGTACTTTGTATTCTCCAACAACACAACATAGACAAATGCCTTCCCGGCATCCAAAAACTCATTCTCCCCCAGTCAATGGCGGTAGCAGTTCTCTATGTCATCGCTCTGGTGGGAGTGGAGGCGTTTATCCTGTTGTTCAAGTTCGAGATCTTCAGGGCGTGGTGGAGGTTCTTCAAGTCGCCGTTTGGTGGAAGGAGAAACAATAGTACTTCATCGCAGAATCCAAGTTGGTTGGAGAGGCCACCAAGATTTGCTATTGATCGAGGAAGTATGGTGGCGGTTGACACACCAGAAAGAGCGGAGACGGAGAATACGGTCAGAAGGCGGAGTTCAGCTGTCAGCGAAGGCAGCAGTGAAAACGAGTACGAGCAATTTGTGCTGGAAGCGAGACAACAAGAGATGGAGAAACAAGACCATCATATTTAGAATTTCGTAGGGTATATCTGCTGCAGAACAATTTAATCAAGATTCAAAAGGACTTTCCTCAGTCAAGATCAGGGAACTTTCTCAAGAAGTGACTCGGGCACTCGTAACCGCCAGGGTTGACATCCAAGTACTTTTGGTGGTATGCCTCTGCGTCCCACCACTCGCCTGCGGGCAGGATCTCGGTGGCGATCTTGCCTTGCTTCCACCACTGCTCTTGCACCTTCTTGGTCACCTCTCTAGCGATCTTGTCTTGCTGGTCGTTGTGGGTGAAAATGCCGCTGCGGTATTGTGTGCCAACGTCGGGACCTTGACGGTCTTCGGTTGTGGGATCGTGCATGCGGTAGAAGAATTCGAGCAGCTTTTGGTATGAGACCTTGTCGGGGTTGTAGTAGATTTGGAGAGCTTCGGCATCTGTGGAAAGCAGTCAGTACATGCTGTAGTCTGTCGCTTGACTGTGTTACTCACGTCCGGTCTTTCCAGTGCAAACAGCGCGGTAGCTGGGATTGTCGGTGTTACCACCAATGTAGCCGACTCTGGCGTCCAAGACAGCATCCTTGGGGAAGTGGTGGCGGTACATGTGCTCGACGCCCCAGAAGCAACCTGCTGCTACTGTGGCCTTCTCGGTGCCTTCGGGGACAGAGACGGCGCCGGGTCCCTCGGGTCCGAAGCGCATGGTCGAGGATGTGAAGGGGCGCGACAAGCGTGCGAAGAGAGAGTTCATGATTGGCGGTATTACGATCGCGACGGCGATGAAGAGGATGAGTGTGAGCGGTTTCGTGGTTGCGATGTGTTTGGTTGAGTATGCGAAGGATGGAACTGGCGAGCAGAAGGCGAAAGACTTGATATTTAATCAGAAGGAGCGACTTCCTCTGTACCTTCCAGAATTGTTTGAGACCGCGCCGGCTCTTGCTCTCTTTGCTTAGCTAACCATCATCTCGCGTCATGGACTTGGACCCTTAATTGCCACCTGCTCGATGCTTCGCTCCGCCTTCGAGAAGTTCTTGGCACACCTTGACAGCAAGAATGACTCGAGCATCTTATGGATGGAGATTTTTATGAAAGCATATCTCTGTCATAAATCTCGCCCGTTTCTTATGCACGCTCAGCCCTACTCAGAGAGCAAGCCACCTCCGGTGAGTCTGTGAAAAACATGTCTCAGATATTAGTACTCTATATACATCATGAACGCTGTCAACATGAAGAGAATAAACATCGCAGTCGTGAAAACAATCCATCAAAGTTCTTACAGTCCACACCTGATCAGTCACCTTCCTTTCGCTCCTGTACCGACTCACATCACAGCCTGCTCGGATCTGAGGTCCATCAGACTAGGGATCTCAGGCATGGGCGGCACGGAAGTATCGAATGGATTTACCTCCTGATCACCAACATCTCCGGCGGCAGGAGTCGGTGGGATAGTATCAAGATTAGTATGCTTCCAACCTTGACTGCTAGGCAAAGACATAGGACAAGCAGAAGAAATACTATTGCGGAAGCTGTTACGTCCATTGTAGTCAGGCGCATGGAACGACGAAGACCTGACATGATGGTTCTGGGTAGAGAACGATCCAGATCGACTGCCAGGAAGTGAAATGGTAGACGACCGACTGGCAGGTGCAGAGCTGAACGCGCTCGAAAAGCGGCGGAACATGGTTCCAGAGAAGCTTGAGGAGCGGGAAGAGGCACCCACGGTATCGGGCTCTGGCTCGCCACTCATGAGGTTGAAAACTCCTTTCAAGGCTGATACGCTGTGTCCGACGCTTGTCTTGACTTCGTTCCAGCTTTCTTCGAGGCGTATGAAGTCGTGCATGTTCTGTTCGAGAGCAGAGAGATGCTTCAAGACAATCTCAACGCTGTCGGCGATGATAGTGGTACCAGTGATCCAGACAGCGGCTGCAGTATCCTGAACGCTCGCAGGCTGCTGCTGGATAAGGGCAATAGCAGAAGAGGTAGCCTTGTCAATTGCATGATCTGCCATCTGCTTCTGCATCTGAACATCAACAAAGACCTTGCTTTTCTCATCACAACCACCATTGCTGATGCCAGACTCGAAAAGGTAAGTCTTGAGACTGTTGTAAACGTTCTTGAAAGCGTCCTCGTGCACATGAGCGATCGAGGCATTCAAATCATCGAGGCCGGAAAGCACGCTATCAGCCTCGTCACCGAGAGTAGCTGACAATGTGGCAACGTGATTGGTGTTGTCGAAAAGAGCTTGAGCCTGCAAGGTCTTGAAAAAGGTAAAGTCGCTAGAGCGGTGCGCAGCGTGTAGATTGTGGCGGACAAGAGCGATACGCTGTTGCCAGTGCAGTGTCTTGTTCATGTCGGAGATGATATCGAATTCTGCCAGTTTGGTTCTGTTCAAGGAGTCTTGATTTGCGCCAGACAATCACAAAAGCCTGAAAAATGAGGAACGTGTGTATGTACAAGATGAAGGAAGAAATGAGAAGGCCTGACTGCTCTAGAGTTTGTGCAGGAGATGCTCGAGGGACTTTCGAATAACTTGCTCTGCCTTATACCATTTCTCCAGTCAACACACCACGACTGGGATGTTGTCAGTGGCTGCTCGGAAGTTTTTTGTTCATCGGCTGTATCTACAGACGTCAAGCCGGTTCCGACTAGCTGGTTCATAGAATCTTCGATGATGCTTAGTGCGATGCCTTGATCAAGGACGTATAAGGTTGCTCTGCAAAGGGGGTCTTTGTCGCGAAGCTGTTTGCGGAGGTCAGTTCAAAGTCATTCAGGTCTTCCCGAGGGCTTCATTGTAGCTTCGAAAGACTTTGAAGGCACTTGCGCGCTTCGACTTGTTGACTAGTGATTGTGACTCCGGCTGTGGATAACCTCTTGCATCGCTGATAGCCATCTATCACACTCGGTTGCCGCTGTCAATAGGAGTTCGCCCAATCACCTTCGACCCCGAGCTTCGGCATGCCGATACACAGCCGGCTTCACCTGCTTGCCGATGCTCAGCGTGACCACATTCCACTAATGCCACCCATACATTCCTTGCTGGCCATCAACACCACTCCACCAGCTGGAGATACTACCTTCAAGACGGAACTATTATCTCAAGCTCCATCTCAAAGCAACAATTCGGCCCATGGGTAAGCATGTTATGCTGTCCTACGTTGTCTTCTATGCTTCCACTCAAAAGATAAAGTGTTGTACTTTTCGATCAAGATCTAAGTGCCCGATAAGACCTCGCATCGCCCCAACAAGTTCATACTGCCAAACGGACAAAAGTTAGCACAGTCTAAAGAGCATCAGAAGTATGCTTATAAGTATGAAGACTGGAAAGACGTGCGGCAAGTTGACGAGAGAATTTGTTCGCGCAAGGTAAGCCCGATATCGTTTGAGAACATCAAGTGTTCGAGGGATCTTACCATGACTAGTATTGCTCAGGCTCGAGATCAAACGCACAAGGGGCACGAGTGCTTCCGTATCATGAACCAATCTTATGACCTGGTCGCGGCTTTGTCTGTAGTTGAAAGCGGCACAACTCGTGGATATCTATGGCGTTGACCTTGCACAAAGAGTGTTTCCGAAAACGGACGCCACCACCTCTCAATAGGACTACGGCCATTTTATCAGGCCCGTTCATGGTCACAATAGTATGCCCTCTATATAGCTCATTCGAGAGGTCTGATTACTTTGCTGAGGGAACAAGCAACAAGTATGCGTTTCTCAATTGTTACTATCGTCTCCGCAGCTGTTGCAGGAACAAGCGCCATCGACGTGGTCGGTGAGTCAAACATTTTTCTGGCTGAGAATGGAAGACCTGACCACTTTACAGAAGTTCCCGGCTATGAAGCTCTTCCCAAGGCTGCAACGAACAAGTACTCCCAAGATGCACCTTCGGTCATCCCTGATTACGCGACTGGCTCATTCGAGCCAACGTACATGCCTGAGGAGGACCTGAAACCTAGTAGCATCCATGCTCGTAGCATCACTTCAACATCTGCCACCGCAGTCCTTTCCACTCCTGTCGCCGACGAACCATCTGACGATAGCTATGAGGCTTTCGTGCAGTGGATGAACGCTCGTCTGGCTCAAGGGGCCTCTGTACAAGCCGAACACAGTCATGTCGCCCGTAGTGTAGCTCCTTCGCCGAGCGCGAAGGTTGAATCTCCGACTGACGGACCGGTCGATGATACCTATGAAGCCTTTGTCACCTGGATGGAATCTAACTTCCCCAAGGAATTCTCCGAGCAGGTCAAGCAGAAGATCAACGCTAGGGAGATAGAACCGCAGCATGCCACCACCACTATCTCCGCCATTACCACTCCTACTCCCGCCGCTGCTACTGGCCCTGCTGATGAGAGCTACGAGGAATTCGTACATTGGATGAACTCTCATTACCCTCAGGGCATATCCGAGGAAGACGAACACAAGAACTTCGCTCGGTCCCTTGATAAGCCTGACGAACATGGTTATTACCAGCTGAGTGAAAGAGCTGTCGACACTACTGAGGCATCCCAAGAACATGGCCACGAGGCACCTGATTGGGACTTCGCTTTCAACGAGGAGATGAAGCATCATCTCCAAGCCAGATCGGAAGAGAATGAAAATCACGCCTCTCCATCGGAATACGGATCTGAGTACGATGAGGCGCCCAGTTCGAATGCCCATGCGGCATCTGATAGCGAGTACCCTTACCTTGAGGAGACATTCGAGGAGTTTCTTGCTCGTCAAGGCTACAGCCTTGACCAGTACGTTCAAGAGAGCAAGGCTACTGGATCAAACGAAACAGAACCTCAGCCTCATGCGGCCGTTGACTCAAAGCCATCAGTCTCTGAGGTTTCTGCTTCCCCAGCAGCCGCTCCTACCCCGAAGCCCACTTCTGTAGTGACATCACCTGTAACCAATTCGACTTCTGCATCACAGTGGTCTAGCCAAATGAGTGAGACTGCTACGATCTCGGCTGGCTCTGCTACCATTGTTCAAGCACGCTCTGTGAGTTCCCACCGACGATTTCGCCACCACTCAGCACATGCGTCGAACAGTGGTACGGCAAGTGCATCTTCCGCAACCGGCTCTACCACTACAAGTCGCAAGGGATTCTTCAACCTTCCCTGGTAGCTGAGTGGTGCTGTGGCTTCAAAGTGAAGACGCTGACTGTCTGGTGAGATTTTCCAAGATTAGGACCAAATAGATTGAACCATTTCTTATGTAACGAAATCAATATCTTGCATCTTTATTCTCACCGTACATCCCACTTTCGATGTTGCAAGATTTTATCCTCTGGATTTGGTAAACGGTCATGTTCAAGTGTGACAAAGGGTCGGTCACACAAAGTCAAATTTTGTTCCCCCTCGAGCGAGCATCTTTGTAGAATGAGAAGCGCCTGACAAGCAGATTTTGCCCCAAAATATTCAAATGGAAATGCTGATCGGTACTTCAGCCGCCTCGCCCTATAGAGACATATATCCATACTCCACCTCCAGAAAGTGGCTCGTAATGCTTTCTAGATTGTGGCGGGTAGTCCATTGTATGGAGCGGCAGAACGGAGGCAGGGTCGCTTCGTCTTGCTGGATGTGTCCTTTGTTGTTCGAGCCTGGACTGATCCCCAGCCGCAAACGTCTACTTTCTAGACTTTGTGCTTGAAATCACAAGCAAATGTGACTACTCCACAAGGAGAGATGTATGGCTCGCTGGCAAAGTCCCATCCTTCACTTTGTGCCGATCATTACCGCAATCAGATGCATAAATAGATTCCTCGTCCCCAGTATCTGGGTCTTTCATTTTCACAAGAGTTGACACTCATTGTGAATCTTCTTCGACGGACGGGGTCATTGTACATATCTCTTCTCTTCGACCGTCATCGTTACATTGCGCGTACCACAAACTTCCTCCTTCGTTTTCTCGCCCATCAAAACAAACAACATGCATCTGTCCAGCGTCTTCGTCGGTTTCGCCAGCCTCCTGGCATCGGCCAGCGCCAAACCTGACAACAACACTGTTTACAAGCACTTCGACTGCGGCGTTGATCTCAGCCACGCCAGTGAACACTTCAACAAGACTGTGCGCCAGATGCACCAGGGTGTCTTCAAGGCACACAGTGGCACACAGGTCGCCGGTCTCGCCGTCCGCGATGCAGCTGCTGGTCCCATCCTTGTTGATGTCGCTTTCCACATCGTCACCACCGCCGCAAAGGCAGGCACAATCACTCAAAAGATGGCCGATGATCAACTCGCCGTTTTGAACAAGGCTTACAAGCCCAGCAACGTCCAGTTCAACCGTATTGCCACCACATTCACTGTCAATGACGCCTGGGCTGTCGGCGCAGGCAATGATGCTACTGACATGAAGACTGCTCTGCGCAATGGCACCTACGCCACTCACAACATCTACTTCATGACCGACCTCACTGGCAGCATCCTCGGCACGTGCAGTCTGCCTACCGACATTGGTCCTGGCACCCCAGCCCCCAGCACCTACATCACCGATGGCTGCATGATCCAGGCCAACACCATGCCTGGCGGCAACATCTACGGCTTCAACTTGGGCATGACCACTGTACACGAGACCGGCCACTGGATGGGTCTGCTGCACACTTTCGAAGGCTACAGTTGCACCGGCACTGGCGACTTCATTGCCGACACCCCCATGCAGAGCACTAGCACCAACGGATGCCCCTCCAAGCCTCCCAAGGACAGCTGTCCCACGGTCGCTGGCGTCGATGCCATCCACAACTACATGGACTACTCGGACGATTCCTGCTACACCGGCTTCACCACTGACCAGAACAAGAGAATGTCCAACATGTGGTCCACCTACAGAGTCGGTCGCTAAAGCTGTTGAATCTTGCCAACATGGTAAGAACCAGGGATGATATGATCAGAGGGCCGCATAAAGCATGGAAAACGACCTTCGTTTCTTTCACGTACATAACTTCTTTCTTTCTGCTTGATAGACGCGAATGAATGCATCATCGACAGGCTTTTGTTTTTCTCGTCTTGTACCTTTTGTTTTGTGCAATTTACCGAGTGCGGTCGTGTGAGCGCAGTGAAGTGTCAAAGGAACGTGGCATCGCGTGAGGTGAGGAATGTCGTCTGCTGCCGCTCATCCGATCCCGCTTGAAGTTCCCTGTTGCAATTATGCCAAGCGCTTGCACAAATGTTGAGAACACTGATGCCATTGAACGGCAACCAATACAGAGTTGTTCTGGGCAAGGCCACCAATCCTTCCGAGGTCAATCCTACTCATGTCCGCGTCGCAGATTGTTCGTTCCCACGAGATGTTCCAACTTGTCTGTCGCACTTGTCTGACACGATCTTCTCATGGCGCAAGTACGGAGAGCAGCGTCTGGCGACTGCGGCGCAAGGGCATCATCGTGGCTTGACGCGGCACAGACAGCCAGCCGTATCTCCCAACTCATGGACAGTTTTCATGTTCCCGGGCTTGCAATAGCAATAGTCGATGGACCTGACATTCATGCGAAAGCGTTCGGCTATGCTTGTATTGAGTCCCAAAAGCCTTGCACTCCGGACACGCTTTTTGACATCGCCTCATGCTCCAAAGCTCTTACTGCAATTGCTGTCGCCATGCTTGTGGAAAGCAACGACTTACCAGAAGTGAGATGGGACTCAGTGGTTTCAGAACTGCTGCCCGATGACTTTGTGTTGTCGAACCCAGAGGCTACCAAGGAAGTCACCATCGAAGACATCTTGAGTCATAGATCAGGCTTACCAGGGCATGTGTCGTTTTCTCCTCCTGGTTCTCACGCGCTGATTGGGATAGCCATGACTTGAGCGTTCTCGGTGTAAACTCGAAACATTGCGACAATGCTCGTTCAGTCACTAGAAACTTGCGTAATCTTCCTTTGAGCATGGCTCCAAAGTCAAGTTATCAGTACAGCAACATTATGTATACAGCCGCAACTCACCTGATCGAAACTGTGTCGCAGGAGACTTTCTCATCTTTCCTTCACGAGCACATTCTAGAGAAGTTGGGAATGAGTTCGACCTTTCTTCAACCAAGTGAGGTGCATAACAACAAACAAGAAGACCTACTTTCCACACCATATTACTTCCGCGATGCTGCTTACCATGAAACTTTCCATCAAGAGACGCCCGAAGGTCAGGGAGCAGGGTCAATTCAAACATGTGTCAACGATCTTGCCAAATTTATTCGAGCCATGATCAACCGGTCGGGACCCATTACACATTCGATATACGAAGCTGTTACAACGCCTCGAATCACGAAAGATCAACGGAAAAATTCCACAAAGAACGTTATCAACCACACTCCACCCTCCTATGCTCTAGGTTGGGACGTCAAGTACTACCGTAGGGCGCAAATCATTTCCCACGACGGTGTCATTACCGGCTATGGAAGCCGGATGTTCTTCCTGCCCGACTACAAAGTGGGTGCTGTGATCCTTGGCAACAGTGACGGAGCCTTTGACCTCTCGTTCATCATCCAGAGCTACCTTGTCGACGAGATTCTGGATATACCGAAGGATCAGCGTTTTGATATCGCGAGTCAGCGCATGAAACGATTTGCAGCACAGGAAGCACGTCGAGAGAAGAACCTTCAACGAAATTCTGCCCGAAGAGATCAAGCGAAAGACACCATGAAGAATCCTCTTGAAATCTATATCGGAGCTTATCATAATGCTGGTTATAGAGATGTCATTGTACAGGAAAAGGATGGCTCGCTTTTCATCGACGGCCGCGATCGTTCCATGCCCTTCACAATGCTTCTTGAGCATCTGAGCGACAACAGTGTCTTCCGGTGTTACCTTGCCGATGATACGGGTGAAGATGTCATCCCTGTCCAGTTTCGCTTCGGTTTAGATGGGCAGGCATCTGGAATTGGTATGGTCCTTGAGCCAGAATTGGGAGACGATTACTATATCTGGTTCGACCGGATACACAAGGTATAGGTCAAGTCAGCACTCGCAGGCCATAGTGATGTAGGTCAACTGCAGATTCAGTTAGCTACTTCGTCAAACTAAGTGCAAAACATGGAACAGATACATGCAGTGAAGCGGCAATATAAAAGTTTAATGCCCACGAGCCCTTCAGTAATCGTCATCCCAAACATGGACCTCCAACTTTTCACACTTGGAAAGATCAGGCATCTTCATGTTCCTGACAGAAACTCTGCCAGCAAGGATATCTTGCTTGCGCTCCTCATCCTTAGCCTTCCAGTTTTCATACCGGGTATTGTCCTCCGCTTCCAAGATGCTGTCGGAAATCTGGTACTGCAAGTATTCTTCTGGAACGGCAATCTTCCATCTCGGCTCGCCCTTGCTGGGCACCATGATCGCATCTTCTTCATCGACTGCATTGTCCTTGGTTTGCTTAACATTGCAGAAACGCTCCCAGTGTAACTCGGAGCGCAATATCGACTCGCGTTTCTCGATTTCCAACAAAGCATCAATCACATCTTGAGGCACCCGTTTGGGATCAGCATCGAAGATGCGACGATCGGATAAGTAGATCCTTTGCCCGTAAAGAGAATCGTAAGTATCTTCATCTTCGTTCATCCAGTCTCCACAGTCTAGTTCATGCTCCCAGAGGTAGTCCCGGGTGTCTGACTCTCTGGCTTCAATTTCTGCTTTGCGGAGAAGGAGGTACGACTCATCACCCAGCATTGCTTTGACGGCATGGTGATGCAGGCGGAACTTTGCGTCGCTCATGTCCTCGATGGCGAATTTTCTAAAGGATGTCTGGTTGATGTGATCGAGTGCTGGAATTGAAGAATTCTGGACCAGCAACTCTTGTTGGTTCGTGATCGCAACAGCAGCGGCCGACGAAAGGAGAAGCGAAAATTTTGCCGCGGAAGTCAACATTGTTGTGCTGTATAAGCTGTACTAGCAGCTGAATACGAGAAGAGTCCCTTGGCATTCGAATGTTCAGATGAAGAAATTTGGACTGGTCTTGCGTCTGCTTATATATGGGAAATTGGCGCAGATTGCCCGTATCTCCTCCGAGGACTAAGACGTGGTCGAGCCAAGCTTCGCATACTGAGTCCTAAATGCCATGGCTATACGAGGTCCGCGGACGCGGCGGCTAATCAGGAAATACCCCGGCCACACGACCCCACAAGGCGACGTTTGATGGTCGAAGTCACTCCTGCGAATTCCGAAGCCAGACGTCTGCCTAAAATAGGACACCGTATTGTTGAGGGGCTCACCGCAGAGGGCCGCTGGCCCTCGAATGGTGCCTCGCGGGGCACTTGTCACGACTGCACTTCAACCACATGCAGGGCGCATAAGAATATTCTTAACAATGAATCGCAACCTCGTGCCATTATCGCAGTCGAATCCTTTCTCTCTTATTTTGAGTCACATTCTGGAACAAAATATCTCTTCTCGTCGCCATCTCGACACAAAGCTTGCTCGGGAACCCCAGAGAGAATTGATGCCGGCCTACGAAGTATGACAGCGACTTCGGTCACTCCCTACACTTTTAGTTCCTCCATCACTGCCTCCCCCTGAAACTTGTTCGTTTTCCCAGTAGTCTAATATTGATATTGTGGTGAGTGCCTAAACTGGTCACTCTCGTAGCATCAAGGATACAGAAGATCTTATTTTGCTATGTCAGTGCTAGACTCAGTAGATGGTCCAATGGCTACTCGAGCAATTGTATGGTGATGGCCTTTTCAGTATCTTGGAGCTTGAAGAGCCCACCATTGTCTAGAGTACACAAGGAGCAAAACTTATCAAAGATACAACTGCCTCAGTAAATACTTGATCAAGATATGAACAGACAAAGAAGTCTTTTGGGGCATAATCACTTGTTCTGGTATTTTTGAGACGATAAGATATCCGAACACGGATGAACTAGTTGACAACAAACAAAAGAGAAAATGGAAAACTGAGAAGATAAGAAAAAGGAATCGAAAAGAATGGGAAGGAAACAAGAACGCCATTTGACACATGTTGTCGGCTCATCTGACCATGCATTCTCGCCTTCGCATCAGCATACAACAATGACAACTCTATCTCTAGAGAAGCACTGCGAATCCGGCAGCAGCAACTGCAACGAACGATGCAACGACACCGCTGATGCTGAAGCTTGAGGCAGCACCAGTGAACGTTACTGGGCTGGTCGAAGCTGCTGCGGGACTAGTTGGTGATGCAGCAGTCGAGAGCTTGCATTGAGGTCCAGGGCAAGGAACGGTGGCTGTAGCAGCCGATGAGCCATTGTTGACAGCAGGAGTGGTAGCAGGGCCTTCAAGAAGTCCATTGCCACCAGTAGGGGCCTGAACCTGCCCATCCGAGATCTGGGTCACGACATTGCCAGAGGGAGCAGCACTGGCAGGCTGAGGTGAGCTTCCTTCAGTTCCAGGTGTGCCAGGGCTGCCATTGCCTCCGTTGCCGCCGTTACCTCCATTGCCTCCATTTCCTCCGTTGCCTCCTGGACTAGAGTCACCTCCATTTCCTCCATTGCCGCCATTACCTCCGTTTCCACCGTTGCCACCGGAGCTTGAGCCGCTGGGGCTTGAAGAACCTCCATTTCCACCATTTCCTCCGTTGCCTCCATTGCCGCCGTTTCCTCCAGAGCCTGAGGAACCACCATTGCCTCCATTGCCCCCGTTTCCGCCATTGCCTCCATTGCCACCAGGACCAGAAGAGCCGCCATTGCCACCGTTGCCGCCGTTTCCTCCATTGCCGCCGTTACCTCCTGAAGATGAGCCAGTAGGGCTGGCAGGTGCAGGTTCAGGAGTAGGTTTGCAATCGCAAGGCATAGTGACGGTGTAGGTTTGAGGAGTCTCGGCGCACTGTGTACAGACAACTTCGGAGGTTGTGAAGCCTTGAGGAATATAACTTGGACCAGGGGTCCATGTAGGAGTAGGTTCGGTACATGATTCTGTGACGGTGTAGACAACTGGTGTCATACCAGGAGATGTACCAGTTGTGCAGAGAGAAAGATAAGTTGTTGTCCAGATTGTGGTGAAAGGAGTGACTTGCGCGGCAGCAGAGGACATTGAAGCCTCTTCGCACTTCGGACAGTAAGTAAGTGTGACTCCGTTGGTCACTGTGACCATCTGCGGAGGAGCAGTAGTATCGCAGTCATCGATTGTCAGTGTGACGTAGACTGGTGATGCAGTGGAAGTGCTGACTGCAGCAGAGGTAATAGGGGCGGACGATGACTGAGCAACGACGCCAGATGCTGCAACCGCAGCAGCTGCTGCGAACTCGATCTTCATGATGAAAGTCGTCTGAGACTTGTATTAGAGCTAAAGGTTATTACAAAGCTGTACGGTAAAAGCGAATGACTGTGGGAGTAGATAATGATATCAGGAGAAGGAGAAGCTAGAGAATCGAGCGAATGAGATTCTGGAGCGACTTATTGAAGGAGAGGAAGAGCCCGAACGAATGAGTTTCCTGAAGCAGCAGATGACTTATACAGATACTGCTAACGGCCATGTTTTGCTGTAGTGATGATGCTGGAATGTAGGTGAATTGCTGTGCATTCCTTGGCCTGGGCAACAAACATACGAAAGCGGATTGACCTGCAAGTCACAGCAACGAGATAAGATTAATTCATGATATTAGCTTGTTGATCTACCTTGGTGGAGTCTCACAATGGCAAATCAGGACTTTGGTGTTGTCGAAATCCTGAATAAGGCGGATCTGAACGACGCACGCGACAGTCTCGAACTTGAGGCAAACACTTTCACAATTTGGTAATAAGGAGTCGTTCATTCATGCACAAATTCTCACATTGACTGCACGTATCTAGTAAGCTACTCTGATTCGATCCCGAATGTATGTCAAAGTGTGGTCATGCTGCACGAAGCAGACGAGTCTTTCAGTCTTATCAATATTTATTCGCTGGTATTGCTTTGCAACGTTCATCATATGGCCATGCTGGTATATCTTACACATAATCTGCTTGTTCATCAATAGTACTGTTGTTTTTTTCTCAAGAATGCTCTTGTGAACAACGTCCTCTGCTGTACCTGGTGGAGCATTGTTCGTGCATCACGTGTTTCGTCCTTGACCATTGACGCTGGGCTGAGGAATGCCTACCTTGAGGAATGCATCAGACTCTTCAGCCACGTCCAGAAGGCCACCAGCCACCACGTCTCGACCCTCTCTGTATGCTGGGCAAAGTTGTCAAACACATGTGACCCCTGAGCCAAAGTGAAAAACCAGACTATTGTAAATTTCTCATTCCATACAAGCGACCAACCCCCTGGAATGCCTATCACAATCAAATGGCTGGGTGTCTCTACCAACAATAGCCTTTTGTGCATATATTACCTTGCATCTTGTGTTGTTGTCTGTTTTGTTCCTGCATAATCGTGCATTACAGTTTGCCTGTTCGGTCACAATATCCCTGTTCAAAACCAACCATCTCGTAACCACCCTACCAGACCACATATCCTCGGCCACACTGTGCATAGATCTTGCACAAGGCCACCATCAACCTATCAGAACTGTTCTGAGTTTCCTTGCACAACTCCCACCTGACAGTACAATCATTGCATACCTTACGCAATACCACACTTACCCAATGCGGTCGACAAACAAAGAGCCCCAGTGGGCAACCGTCTATGACGATTTGTTCAGCCAATACGTGGACATCGACGCAGATGACTTCAAATTCGGCACAAGTAGTTTAGACGAAGCCAGCAACAATGAAATGATCGAGGGCCATTTCACCGACAGTGGCGACAGCAGTTCCTCCGAAGCAGCGGCTAGACGTCTTTCAGACGACTTTTGGGCCAGAACACTTGCCGTGCTGGAAGAAAGCGCCTCATCCCTGGAACAACAGCAAGACGGCAAGCAACAAAGAGAAAGCCAGCAGGACACTCACCATCACAATCTGTCTCCTGCCGCCTCTTTCTCCAACACAAAGAATGCTCCACATGCGGACTTCCTTAGCCTTGGTGGCTTCCCCAGTCCTCACATCTCGACTGTTCCATCTTCGCCTTCAGTTGAAGCAGCGGCCAGGCGCCGAAAGGCAATCAGATATCAACAAGAACGCTCTACAAGGACACCCGAAAGACCTGTCGGCGTGACGAAAACATATCGTTCGTCTAGCAAGTCGCCAAAGATGATGTCGCCTTCGCGTTACAGGGCAGGTGCCCAAGACGCCTTGATCGAGAGCATCTACCAGACGCCCACCAAGATGACCAGCATGAACTTGCCTGTCAGAAGCATGCCATTGACTCCTCCCTCAAGTGGAAGGAGCAAACCTGCACTTGGACTTGGCCTCCAAAGATGGAGTGACCTTGACGCCTCACCCATGCAACCATTTGCAAATTACACTGAGCCAAGACCCACCTTCTCGAGTCCCTTCGCGCAGCAGAGTCTGCCTAGACAGCTCTACAGCCCCGAAGCCTCACCCCTCACCAGCCCCAGCGTTGAACGCGGAGCCATGTTCGCCGACGAACCTACAATCTTCCGCGACATCTACTACGAACAGCCATCAAACACAGATTGCTACGACAAGTCCGCCTGGAGCGCAAACTCCTTCGAGGCCGAAGACATCTACGAGCTCTCTCCCACATTCAGCCCTTGGATGGAAAGCGAGAAGAAGGAAGCAGAGTATCAAGCTTCCCTCAACGATTTTCAAGTCCACAGTAGTTTGTTACCAGCAAATTATAACGATCCCACTTTGGCTCCTGCATATGCAGAAGAACCATTGGCGAATCTGGATGCAGCGATAGAGGCTACGCCTTACTACATCACAAATGCCTATACCACTACAAGAAGAGAATCACGTACACCCTCGCCACCACGTAACCGCATTGGAAAGCGCAACTCATCTTCGAAGCCACATAGTCGCAAATCTAGCTCGGATCACAAAGCCCACAAAGCAAGCAAGTCTGGTGGTTTCGTAAACTACACACCCTCAGACAGCGAGAAATTGCTTACGGGTGTTGCACCATCTGGAAGCAGCAAGACGAAAGCCAGACGTGAAAGAGAAGCTGCAGAGCGCTGGAGAAGGTTCAGCCAAGCTGCTGCAAAGGCTGTCGCAGAAGCAGGCGGTGCATTGCCTGAGATGGCGCCCGTGGCAAATATGTTGCCAGTTCATACCGATTTGGTCGATACCGAAGCAGGAGGAAGTTGGTCTAAAGTATAAAAGCCTGGTGGAAAGAGGTAATAGCAAGAGCGCAACTGTCAAATTTCTCCGAGTATATAATTTTCTATAATCGCCCTCACAATTAATTTCTGTCGCAATATTCATGTCGTGTTCCTTTTTCTTCAAAAATAGTCAGCTTTGCCTCCGATAGTGATTGTTCCATTGGTCAACTGACATTGCCGAGCCGAAAAACGGACTTGCGCTGCTCCCACATCGAACACAGTGAGAACATTTCTCATGAACGTGTCTCCAATGATGGTCATGCCTCCACCATTATCCTGCACACCGGTGACACAGAACCCATCTCCAGTGTCGATGATCAAGTCGAGAGGGTTGATGTAAAACACTTTCTTCGAAACGGTAACGCCGAAAAGAGGAACAGTAGCATTGCAAGCGACTGTGTACAGACCAACCGACGAGCTGAAAACAGCAGGAGGATTGAATGCCGCAGCAAGAGAAGCAGCAACATTGGTAGGTGCATAGATCAAACTCGTACCCGAGTCAACGATGACATTGTATGTAGGTGCGCTCAACAAAGGTGTCTTTCTCGGGTTTCCGGTCATCGCGACATCGAAACTTGCGTTCCAATTTTTGCTTACTGCCCAGCCGTCTATTTCAATAGCGTAGAATTGATACTCGGGCTGGCCTGTTGTGGAGTCGACGCCAACAATGGAGATATTTGCAGTAGCCCAAAAGCTTCCATGAGGGATGTTTGGAATGCCTCCGACAGCCAGGACTCCACCTGCTGCTTGGGCACTTTGGGAGACATCGCGGTCAAGAGCGATACTGAAGATGGGCGCAGTGATGTTCTCAACGAACATGCTTGTGAGAAGGGGATTGTAAGGAATGTTCAAACCTGCAATATCGGCACTGGGGTTGCTACCGCTGTATTGGTTTGTCAAGGATGCATAAGCAAGCCCGACCAGTCCAGAAGATGTGCCATCGCCGTACCAACCCGCTACAGTGACAAGACCCATGGTCTGATTTTCCACTGTGATACCAGCAAATGTCAAGTCCTCAGTGATAATTTCGCCATTGAGGCGTTCTCCATCGGCGTACGAGATGTTGAAGTTGCGGTTAGGAATCTGCTGGGCTGTGGATGACAAGGAGTAGGTAGGTCCGAAAGCACATTCTGACTCGTCGATCACCTCAGAGTCGCTGGGATCAACGCAGGTGAAATGGCTGTTGACGAGCCAAGTGTCGCTGCTTCCCGTGTCGATGACTACGTCAAAGGTTTCGCCGCCTGCACCAAGAGATGCGAGAAAGACACTTCCCGTACCGACAGAAAGAAGGTCTGTTGTTCCGTTCTTGGGATGGTCAATGTTTGTCTGTGACGGGGTGAAAAAGACTTACTCGAAGCCGCGAAAAGACTCCATCTACATGTTGACCAGATCTGATGGCTTGAAGGTAACCAGCGCTCAAAGAGTTTACTTTCGTATTGGCTCGTCCGAGAGGGATAGTATGTCCAGTGACTCTGTTCGGGCTGGGTCTCTGGACGGCAACCAGTCGACGTGGTTGATTAACTCTGAAATCAAAATTGTCTCGAGCGGCGATGGGGACCATGAAAGCTGCAAGAGCAGCAGCTTCAACAAGACGCATATTTGGAGGTTGAAAGAATGACAGGACTCCGCTTCGGAGCAAGAGTTAACTAGATGAACACAAGAACGATTGTAAAGGAATGTAATAGTGTACGACTGTTCTTGGTCGAAAGAGACGAAGCAACAGGCTTCGCAAAGGATAGAAAGCCAACGGAGAAGGGGCGCGCCTGTGTTTTTGTCAAATGTCGTACGTGGAAGTCCAAACACAACCAGATGCGAGTTTGTGCGATTTTTGTCAAATCCCTTGCCTTAATCAAATTGCGCCGCACATTCCTGCCCAGTCCACTGATTTTGCTCTCTTTTCCAGTGATCTGGGTGCCAACAGATAGTCATTCCTAAACTCGGGACAAACAATTGCAACGAGGCTTTCTTGAGCCTTCCAGAGCGGTCGAGTTCGGGAATATCACCGATTCATACCATAAAGCAAGTCTATATAAACCACTCACTATCGTACACGCTTTCCCACGTCTTAGTACCGAACGCCCACTAGTTTCCAAACGTATTATTTGTTCCATTTCGTTTACAAGGCCGTAACGCTTTCGGATTCCAGTGTTCACACGCTTTCCATGTTACGCCAAGTCATGCTGGAGTGACGGTTGGAGGTGCGTCAACTGCTCGTTTGACTGTCACCATAGTCGAGCAAGTAGGGATAGGGTATGGGCTTGTGTTGCCATCACAGAAGTTCTCATCATAGCATCTGGTTGCCATCTTAGCCTATTGTTCGATTCGGGAAGAAGAGAAGCCACTCACCCTCCATAGCGGATGTCACAAGAGTTGATTGCGTCCACGCAGATAGAATGAGGGATGCAGGTGCTAGTCGAAAGCTCGGCGTCTGACCCGTCGACGTCGGTGGACACGGCACGGGTCGCCAAAGGTGTAGCTGTAGCTGTCTTGACAGAGGTGGCCTTGTACTTGATCGTGTACGGAGGCTTTGATTCGGGAATTTTGCGGGCAGCAGTAGCGGCAGGAGAGGCCATCACGTCGCGAGCATCAATAGACGACGATGCATTATCACTAAGAGTGCATCAGAAGATGATATCCATTATCAAATTGTTGGATCCTTTATACCCTTTGTCGCATCTCGGGATGAGAAGCGCAAGAGAGGCTGAAACGAAGATGAAAATGGCGAGGCGCATGTCTTGGTGAACCGTCCGATGTTGGGTAGCACAAGAAGTGGAGGTGGATATCAGATGACGAAGCTTTGTATAGTTTTGACTTTGATCCTCAACTTGGATGGGTTTGAAGCTCAATATGTATCCTGAACTTTTGACTGACGACGATTTTGGGGCTCAAGTTCAAGCAAAATTTTCAAGGAATGCGTAGAAGTCAAGATGTCATTCACGGTGTATACTTTCTGGAGATTTTCTGATCGGGATGGTGTAGGGCAGGATACACAACGATCGAGGTTGCAATGGGATACAAGGTCGTGGCAAACAATCCTGGCTTGAACATGCATCCATTCCTTCGATCGTGGATAGCTGATGAGCAAGTCCTGGTTTTCGGGAGGGTGCGAACAGTGCATTGGGATCGTCATGCTTCAGCCACAAAAATCAACCCTTGCTTGCTCTCGGCAGATATTATGTCAGCTGCGAGGGTCATGTCGGACGTGCAAAACGCCAATTGTTATGCGATAACTCCCAACACTTTATTATAGCTGTGATGTCCTAAAGTGGACTTTGTGGCTGATATCAAGGAATGAGCATAGCATAAGTTTGTAGGTACACTGCCGAATGATGGTTGCAAAGAGATAGCAGATCGTAGATGCAGTTTTGGAATACAACAGTATGGATTGATTCTGCGTAGAATTAATTAGTAGCATTTCTTGGGAATGCTGATGGGCGAGTTGCTGTACAGCAAATACGACTCAGAGTTGTAGTCTGTGTCTGGGGGCATCTTCAAGCCTCGCGGGCAAGCACGAATAGGAGAGGATTCGGAGTCTCCCTTCATGTCCTTCCTATCTTGAGGTCTGTCCTGCCGGATTGACGCAATCACTCGGATTGCTCTCTTTCACCTACGTAAGATCTCCACTGTGACGATAGAGAAAATACCATGCCGAGGCTTCCTGAGCAACAACAACATGTCACTACTTTGTTTATAGTCATTGCCACTGCCATTCTTCCGCTTTTCCGTAGGATGTTTCTAGTGGATGCTGACGACTTCCTGCAGAATTGAGATGTTTTAACCTCTGCGATCTGCATAAGTCAGGGGTATGTTGTCTCTTCAGCATCGAAATAAGGCACGGCCCGATTGTCGATCCAAATCTAAGCTCGTTGTAATGTTGGTTGTTGTTGACGATTGGGAGACGATCGATGAAAAGGTAGATCATTATAGGTTCGGGCACTTGGGTAGGAGATCCAGAGCAGAGGGATACTTACACGTGGCATATGTCCTTCCGAGTTCCAAAATCCCAAGCCAAAATCCGATCATGCTGCTCTTTCTCACACGCGTCGGGATGGCTGTCCCTAATCTGTTGTTCCGTGTCGTAACACCACCTTCTAGCCTTCGACCACGCGTTGACGAAAGACCCGAAGAACATCTGAGGACATCCAGGCCAGGTCTGGGCCCCGAAAGATCCTCAAAATTGCATGACCAGCAAGCATTTCAGAGGGTCTAGGCACATGTGAGCTGGGTACGCCACGAGGGACCACATCTCCGGTCTTGTGGCTGGGGTCTGGACACCATGAGGAACGCGCTATGTTGCGCCGAACCGCCTTCTGGGAACTGACAAGAGAAAAGGGACAGAGTCTAGAATGCCGTGTTGTCTGGCAAATAGATACTGAGAGCTGTCGTGTGTTTGGTTGTGTCGGTTAGTCTGTGAGTCTTGGTGGTCAGAATTGGAAGAGCACTCCAGGAAGGTGCTCTCAACCATATGCTGGCGGAAAGCTGGTGGAAAGCTGGTGGAAATGGATATGTCGATACAGGCCAGGTCGCATTGCTGCAACAGATGGTCCTGAGTTTCTCTTGGTCTGCGGGTGTGTTGTCTTCTTGCATCAACCTCCTTACGAATTGTTGGTAGTCCGTATATGGTCCGGTGCGTGACTCGAATCGTTCTCAAGGTTTGTTTGCTTGACGAAGAGATTCGTGTGTTGGTCAATCAGATAAGTAGAACTTCAAGTTGCTCGAGTAAGAGCACAGCAGCGGACAGGAACCCCTTCATGGGAATACATAGTTGTAAAGGTCTTCTTCGAGGTCCAAAATGTTCGGTTGGCGGCACAGTATCTGTTGGCAAAAAGTAATTGGACACAAGCACTTCTCGATATGCTTTGGCAGGTGTCCGAAAAGAGCATCAGGCATGTTAACTGTTGTCTAATTCGTCAGCAGCTTGGTTTTCGTCGTCGAAAATATTGCGCCCGGGCACAGCCACACGATTGCTTTTTCCTACAGTCTGAGGTTCATCTTCGATGCACATTTTGCAGCAGCAGGCACGAGGGCAATAGGCTCTCTTGATGGCCAGAGTGCTCTCTTCTCATTTGATCTGGTGTGTGCAGCCCCCATCATTACCTTGTACAATTGTGATGGTTGATGGATGGCCTATGAATAAGTCTCGACGATAATCATGTAGTGTGATCTGGAAGAGCAAGGCAATAGCAACGATTACATCTCGCTGTGTGTAAATCTGGGTCTGAATCTTGCACATCCTCGTAATTTCTATTCCCCTGGTGCATATCGCGGTTGTTGGTTCCGTACGCGTCAAGCTTGTGTACAGCGGCTTGAGTCGGTATTGTTGAACCTTCTTATCATGTTCGGTATGTCTTGATGACGTCTCAAGTCGCGCGGCTGGAGCCATTATGACATCCCCTCTCTACGCAGGTGCCTCGAGTGGGACAGGCACGTATGCATCATACGTCGTCAAGTCGCGCCATGGTCGGTCCGGTCATTCATCGAAGAGGTCGGTCGGTCGAGAGATCTACCACAATGCGTCCACGTATCATTCGCGCGCGCGAACCACATGAAGCTCGTAGTACGCGGCTGCCATATTCTGTTGTCGCTTGATCTTCCTAACTTCGACCACGCGGCAGCGACCTGCGCTGCTCACGTCTCCTACGCGCCCATCAAGGGTGATGCCCACAAGCTATCGCATCGGCCGCTTCATTTCCACATCGGCGTTGTACCACTGGAGTCGTCGTGCACTCGCAAACATTCGACGTCGCGTACCCAACATATCCTTGTTCAAGTGGGATGAAGGAGAGAAGGAGAGAGAGAAGAAGGACAGAAGACAACAACAAGAGAGATAAGAGAGATTGCGACCGCGTTGGAAGTCAAGAAAGATGCGTCATAGACCCCTCATCGGACATCACTCTCGACCGAGGTCCGAAGGTCCAGCGTGCCAAGACGAGTGAGTCGCTCCCAAAATAGGCAGGGTGGTAACCTCGACAAGCAGATTTCAGATGAATTCGCTTCGGAAATGGGACCCAGAAGACAAATCTTCGGATACGACTTGCTAGGTACAGTTTTTGGCAAGGTTCGGATGGATTGAGATGTATCCGAGGGGAATCTCACGTCGTGGTGGCATGCGATACGGGGAAATTTGTTTTGGGATTGTGAACTGCAAGGAAAAAAGAGACTTTGGTACTGAAAGCATAGAGCACCGTCGACTTGGCCATGGATCTGTATAACTTTGATCAGATGACACTGGATCTCAATAGTAGAATGAGGTTGGAGATGGCCTATACATACATGAGATCTTCATGAAGATGCAATGTGGTATACTCGTTGCCGATGGCAGAGAATGTGAAGTTGTACACGATATATGGCCGCTCGGGGTACACTTTCCGCGCCCGCAACTTCCGCCAGTCTCGACGCTCTCAAGAATGTCTGCACAGAGACAGGCGCATCACAAACCACGCAGAGCACTCAATTCTAGAGCAGCAAGCATGAAGGCGCAACCACAGAATGTGCGCTCTCGCTACCTCTCCACAATATCTACAATGGAGAAGGTTCCGGTTGCAGACCTTGAAGCCACGAACGGCGAGCAGACAAAATGGCTTTGGCTTTTGAACGCTGGCGACATGGCTGCTCGAGCGCGCTCAGGTATCACTGCACCAGAGAATCTGCCTGGCTCACCAGTGCAAATTGTAGAACTTTTAGCAAAGGTAAGTGAGAAATAGAGAAAAGATGGGAGGCTGACGACTAAGTGTGACCTTCCTCAAAGCCGTATGCTCTGATTGAGTATGAATCGCCCGACGATGCAAGGGCTGCGTTTGATGCAGAGTCCAAGGCTATCTTTGCATATGCGGCGCCGAGCGTGGTAGAGAATATCATGGCCAAGCTGCCACCAAATCATCCACTACCTACCCTTCTTTCCGCCGACCCACCGATATACGAATTCTCCAATGGACTGATTTTGATGCACAACTTCATCACAGAAGAGGAAGAGCAGGAGATGATACGGGAATACCACATTGCGACAGCCTCACGAGATGGGCGCGCTCTAAAGAGAGGAGCGGTGCATTATGGCCCGCACTTTGACTATACCACCTTTGCTGTGTCAAAGTCAGCCAGCACACCACCGCCTGAATATCTTACACGGCTGCTGAGTCGCTTGCCTGCCAGAGACGACAGGGGTATACCTGACCAGTACACTCTGCAACACTACCCGCCAGGTACAGGCATACCTCCACACGTAGACACGCACTCAGCTTTTGAGGAAACCATCTACAGTCTCAGCTTCGGCGCTTCGACACGCATGGACTTCAAGCTGTGTGGGGAGAAGGAGTCGAGACGGTTGAGACTACCCAAGCGATCGCTTGGTGGTGGGAATGAAACCTCTCCGCCGCTGCCTCCATCTGCTGTTGAACCGGTTGAGGAACAGACGGAAGAGTGGGAACTGGAATTGCCAGCAAGGTCAATGTTGCTCATGAGAGGGCCGTCCAGATATGGGTATACGCATGGCATCAAGGGGAGAAAACATGATCAAGATGGGCCAAGATTGGTCGCGAGGCAGGATCGGTATTCGTTGACCATGCGGAAGATCAAGCCGCCGGAAAGGATCGGCTGCAATTGCGAGTATCCGCATGTGTGTAGTTGAGGGGTCATGGCTTTGCAGATGGAGGCGACGGGAGATCAGGAGATTTGAAGATCTGAGATAGCCTTTTGTGTTCACCCTCAGGCACCATGATATCAAAGTCGCTGGCAAAGCAATAATTGCACATATAAGTGGTCGGCTCGGCCTTGGTGGCCCACCAGATCCTGAGGAAGCGATGTTGCTGGCAGGCGGTGCAATGATGGTCGACGCGATCAGGAGTGATGACGGGCGTGTGCAACTTCCACGTCCAACCTTCTCTAATCCATCTGCCCCGACTCAAGATCTTAAGAAGGCGTTGAGAGCGTCGATGGGACAGATTTTGGCGGTAAATATGAGCAGATAAATCGCGCAAGTATTGTTGCATTCTGGGGCTACTGTGGTAAACATGAGTTGCAGCGTTTCTCTTTTCCCGAATTTCAGGTTTTCTGTGATATTTTTGTTGGGCGCGGAGAGTTGCTTGACGGAACTCTTCGTCGTTATGGTAGCGCCATTTGGCATAGGCTGCACGATCATGTTTTCTGAGAGCAGACAAATACTGTGGGTCGACGTGGTTCTCTTGACTGGCCGAGGAAGCTATGCGGCGCAATGACCAGAGTTGCGCCGGTCCAATGCGTGTGAACGGCCGAAAGAAGCGTGATGTCGATGTGGAAAGGGAAAGCATCGTGCCCAAGGGTTACAAGGAGTGTATTGGATAGGTAGCTATGTCTAGAGAAAGGAAGGAGCGACCAGACTTGGCGTTGCTGTCAGGCTGCCAAGAGCACGATCATGATCTGGTTCTGTGCCGTCTCTTGTTCCTGTCAAAAGTCAACGGGCCGACACTTTAAAACTGCAAGGTGGAGTCTGGGTCTGGAAAGCTTGTTGCGACTGTTTGCTGCTTGACTTGTCTTGATGTTTGCTGCCATGAACATGAGTGTCCAACCTCGTCGTCGCCTTGCACCGGCAGGAAATGATGGTACGAACAGCCTCGGCACAGACGAATGCGGCAGGTACTAGACTGCATGCGGCAGCGCTCCTGCCATCCTCAAGGAACCTTGTAACAGGGTGCAGATAGACGCAGAGAGGGAGGGGAAATGGTCAGACGGGCTTGAACCTTGAGCCACTGCTGAGCAAGTAGGTACTCACACAGCTGCTCCAATCGCTCCTGCTACTCGACCACTACGACGTTTCTTGGACTTGATGCTCCTCCTGTGATAAAGCTCAAACGTTTCATGGCGCATTCCTGAGCCCCCTCGTGTTATCAGCATCAATATCGCGACTGCCGTTGCTGTGTCTGTACAGTCTGCGGAGAGGTACAGTACCTTCCCTTGTCGATCAGCTCATGTATGTACGAAGCTTCTCAGAGTCGTGACTGCCTTGTAGGCGTGCCATCCTCTTCTCTTACTACCTCCTCTTTGCTCACAGGTCGTTCTTCTTACAGATTGCCATCGCTCAAGCATCCATCGACCTGCCATGCGTCTTCTTGCCGTTGTCGCTTCGCTGGCGGCAGCTGCCTCTGCCCAGCAACTTCTTGTCTACGGCGACTCGGCTCTTCCTACATGCGCTCAGCAATGTACAGTCCTTCAGAACGCCCAAACAGGCTGCATCCCTCCGGCCGCTCCAGTCACCGATGCCACCATCTACGAATCGTGTTTCTGCCAGTCTGGCTACCTCACCACTCTTAAAGCTACAGGCTCGACCATCTGCTCGGACGTCTGTGACGCCAGCGATGTGGCCAAGATTGTGTCCTGGTATCAGTCCAACTGTGCCGACAACGGTGTTGCTGCTGCTGCCAAAGTCAGTGCTGGCACTACAACAGACTCGACAAGCACGACCGCTGCTTCCACTGTCGCTTCGTCACAATCCACATCTACCTCGACCAGCCCCAGCAGCTCGCAAGGCACAAGCTCGTCTCAGGATGCAGACCCTCATCACGACTGGTGAGTCGGCAAGCTCTTACTACATGACCCAAGCTAACCCTGTCCCAGGTGGACAGACCATTGGAAGTGGATCGTCATGCTCATTGTCGTCTTTGTGGGGCTGGGCATCCTGACTGTCATCCTCGTCCTCCTTCGCCGTCGCTACCGCCGTCGTCAAGACGTTGCACACGCTCCATTCAACTCGGGTATAACCCGACATTCCATCCCTGCCCTTTCCGTCACACCGCCCACGCTCGGCAAGGCTTCCAGCAATCAAGCCAGCAGGACAAGTCTACCAAGAGTCAGAGAAAAGGACAGGATGACTGTCACAGATGTGCCTGTCCCTCCATTGCCTGCAACCCACGACTTTGCCACAAAAGAAGGAAGAAATACTCCGGATATTGAATTCGGACGTGCGAGATAAACGACCAACAACCGGTCGACTGTTTACTTTTCATTGATACCCATCACATAATTCTAATCGAAATCTGGAGTTTTGTGTTTGATTTATAACGACTCCACCAAATCATGATTTTATGCTCATCTTGTGCACGTATCGAAGCCTGGAGTATTCCGGATAAGCTTTGATGTCCAGTTACCATCAAGGAGAAGCCTGACTACCATCCCTGAGAAGCCCTGAGAGGCCCTGATGCGCCTGCTCTTATTCTTCTCTTTCTTCGAAAACGACAAGCAATGACGATTTCAAAGCACATGGTAATATTTGCAAGGACACTCACTAAAACAACCATGACGGGGATGCTCAATGCCAAGCCTTGATATATATTACTTATGACACGAGCCAGTGGAGAATGTAGGAAAATTTCAGTTCGACAGCCTCGAAGGCCATACCTGACTGAAAATCGCCAAGGACTACTTCACCTGCAGAAGAACAAGCCCCTAGTCATCCCTGGTCAGGGTCATGGCCGACTCGCATATCCACATCAACGAATCCTCCAAAGTCACATGCCAACGGTTTTTGAATCATGTATTCGCCGAATACAAACAACCTACTGCTCCAGCCTTCCCACCAGGCTCTGCTTCCAACCCTGTGCTTATACTCGATGACGATCAGCCAGGCTCGGCCCTGAATCCTCTGGTCATCCCGGATAATGAGCCCCTGAATCCTCGTCTAGGACCACAACCTTCAAGGTCAATTTCATCAGAGAATCTGGCAGTCTCTCTTCAGGATTAACATTCAGTATCAGAACTCGAAGGCTCTCCCTCTCCAGCCCCCGAATCAGGCTCAGCCTCTTCTCGACCATCTTCAAACTCAGGTTCATCAGTAACGTCTGGTCTTCTCTCGATCCTCTCTTCGAATTCAATACTTGATCAGACCTCCACAGCTGAAACGGCATCGGCTCCTGATCAATCCTCAACAGGTGAATCAACAACAACTGCTGATCCATCGGCAAGATCACATGCTTTCCCAATCTCCGACGCCTCACCTTCAAACTCAACACTATCCAATGTTTCTCTCCCTTTGCACTCCGCATTCAGATGGGCCAGTCGCCAAGAACCAGCATCACCTCCACGGCGTGATGATAGCTGCCAACCTGCAGCAGCTGATTTATGGAATGATACCATCTGTTCAAAATGCGAACAAAGGGGTCACGTCGCCTCTGCTCACTGCAGTACTTGCGGATTGCCTGGTCACAGTGCCTCTGATCACTGTCGTATGTGCCAGCAAGTTGGCCACAGTGATCGGGACCACTGCATTCTGTGTTCTCAATTTGGTCATTGTGTCGTTGGTTACTGCGCTCGTGCCCGCTGTAAACAGTGCGGTCTGACTGGCCATGATGATTCTCATCACTGTACTCGATGTTCAGTCCTGGGCCATCGCCATTACCATCATTGTGATGTGTGCGATACATTCAAGTGCAAGACGGAGGACCACTGCTACGTGTGCGCGGAACTTGGTCACACTTCTAAGGATCATTGCGAAGTTTGTGAAGAGCTTGGTCACGCAGGTAATGATCACTGTTGGGGCTGCAAACAGCTCGGTCATTGCTGGAATGAGTGTCAAGAGCTATATCGAGGCATTTTCTGTCGAATCTGTCGCAGCCTTGGACATGGTAGTAATACATGTCTTTCTCGAAAACAGAACGAGCTTCGTGAAAAGTGGGCTTTCAAACGGCTGCAAAGATCGCGCTCTGACCAACTCTACTGCCAATGTTGTCTAGAGATTCGAGAGCCGGGATATTCTTTTCATCAGGAGCACAAACTCAAAGACTGCCCAAAGCTAACTCACAAGATTGCATGCTTGAAAAGGGACCACGACAATGACGAGTGTCTGAAATGGATTCAGAGATCTTACCGAAGCACGGCTACACAGGTCAATCTTGCCGAGTACTCGACGAATGTTGACGTGAGAAGATACAACAAAGGTAAAGAGAGGGATATCGTTCCACCGCCGATCTTCGTAGCTCCGAATGTCTTTACAACCACATCTTCGTCCACACAAACTGCTTTTCCGGAAGTGTATGTTGGTCGTGGGTCAGATCATAACGAGGAATTCGATTGCATTATTCACACCGAGAGGCCGTCTGTCGGGAACAAGGCAAAGACATTGGAAGATCTCGAAGTGGATACGCAGGACTGTGATACAGAACGCGGACATGGATCAAATCCGTCTACCTGCATTGAAGCATCTGACCTTGCATTCCTGAGAAGTTTGCCAGAGAAATTTGAAGAAGATCAGCGTGAAGGGAGCGAAGAGTTTGAGCTGCCCAGACTCGAGAGAGAGGCTCAGTGCCGATCGGATATGCAAAAGATCATCGAAGAGATCATGCTTGAAGAGGATGAGACACCTGATGCCGAAACCACGTCTTTCGACGCCCAAGACCAATCTGAGGTTCATCTATCCACAAGCTCAATAGAGTTGGATGATGTGCAAATCGTCTTCGAGAGCCTGTTGGAAAGTTTGTCAATTCTGGAGAAAAACTTGGAGGAAGGGTTGTCCGAGGAGGCTAACATGCCAGCTGTTCAGGTCTCTTCTTCTGGTCCTCAGACTTTTGCCAGCATTGGGCTTGAGCAAGTAGACTTTCAGCACACGAATGAGAGCTCAGCTTGGCAGGAGATTGAGGAAGAGAATCTGTCTTCTGAAAAAGAGATCGTGGCCGTTCGCGCTTCATCTCCTGTTTCTCTCGACCGCGAGCACAACCAGTCTGCTGAGAAGAGTACCATCATTGTCGCGAGCACACTTGTTTCTTCTCAAGATGTCCTTACTACATGTGCACCGAGTAGGGCTGCGAAATGTAGCACTGTCGGATGCCTCAGCCCACCATCAAGCAACAACGCCAAGTGCAATTCGTGCTGCGATGCCAGAAGCTCAGGCAAGCACAAACAACAATCATGGCTCATAGGCAATACCTCTGTTCGAAAAAGAAAGTCCAAGCCAAGAAAAGCGCTCGCCAACAAAAAGCGAAAGCCAGACGCCAACCTAGAAAGTCCCTGTCCAGCATCAGACGGTGGTACGGTGGCAGCACAGGCAGGCATCAAACGGAACCAAGGAGTCTCGCTTCCAGGAGGGCTTCATATATCATGGAAAGAGATTGTTTACTTGGTGATGCTCGAAGCGCCAAATCATTCCTCGAACTTCCAGCAACTCTACAACCTGGTCCGGAACTGGCTGCACAATACTTTCCCATCACTCGACTTCGACATCGATAACCAAGATATGTTGCAAATTCTTCACATTGTTGTGAAGAGCAGCGACAACTTCGAGTCACACAAGTCAGATCAAAAGAAGAAAAGCATAAACCCCCTCGAATTTCGGATTCGCGAAGACGCCGTCAAGAGAGTCGAGATAGTGGTGTCATGCTTCAGAACAAAACTTGTACGACCCGAATACCACGAGAGGATGACCACATACCGATTACCCCAATCAGGAATACGTCCCGGGATATCCTTCGAAAATCTCATTGGTATGGCTTTGCACGCGGCAGACCGCAAATACTCCAAAGAGATACAGATTGTACTGTGGATCACGAAAAGCATACCAGGCTACAAAGGCGAAGGAAGTTGGATTCCGCGATTGAGAGAAGAATTGCATGCATCCTCGTTTTTCGCTAAGAGGGTCTCGGATGCAGGAGATGAAGAATGGAAATTCCGCAAGGGTTGTTCAAGGTACTTTGGCAAGTGGAATGGCGGGTGTCCACAGGCATAACATCGGCGATAAGACAGTCGTCAAGTCGAAATAAGCCCCAGATTATGTGTACTCAAGCACCGACTTGTTCAAAAGCCACTCTACGTGAAGAAAGGCGTTTAGACATTCAGGATTGGCGCGACGTGGGGTTTTGAGGATTGGGCGATGGATGGTCGACCATGCTTGTATCCATTGCCATTCTTTCCAAGTTGAGATCAATTTAGGATGGTGTCTGGGGCCGAGGGAATAGTTAGTGAGGGTATAAATTAGATGAACACCCTCTTGAAAAGGTCAAGTTCTTGCGATGTTTCAAGGTCAGGAAACCGATGAGATAGACTGGTGTGTTTGGCGAATCAAGAAATACAATGGTCGCGCTGGATTTGGCATATTTTGTACAGACGAGATTCTTTGTACCATTCATCCTGAACAAACTCACTTTCTACATGAGCAGCAGTAGTATCTATGAGTCCCGAAGGTTCAATCAGGAAGTGGAAGTCAAGTAGAAAAGAAGATAAAGGAAGTTGGGCAGAGAAGAAAGGCTTAGATACAGAAAACTAAACAAAACGCAGAAAAAGCAAATAAACCACAAATCTGTGTACAAAAATAACCAGCTTCGATATCTTCATCGCAATCTATGTCCTTCGTATCCACCAGCTCTCCACCTCTTCATCTCATCAACCAGGCGAAAGCATCTGCCTACTCCCAGCACCCAAAACCCAACCCCCAAACACCAGATTCCACAACCAAGCAACCACACCCCAAACCATTGCAAACAGCTGTCTGGGCACTCTACTTCCCACATAGATATATTTGTTTTCAGGAGCATAGCCATTGGCATGTGCCCAGGAGTACTCGGCAGCGGTGTTTGCCATTGAAGAACCGAGATAGGATGCAGAGTAGGAAGTGAGGAACCAGAGGAGGATGAGACGCCAGTGGGTGAGGGCGTCTGTAGTGATGTCTTGGAAGAAGGTGGGGAGGGTTGTTGTGATGAGAGCTGGCCTTTCGAGTTGAGGAGATGGAAAAGTGGTTGTGTTGGCGTCGGAAGAAGGGACCTCTTGGTTTGATGGAGCTGTAATAGCTTGGTAGTGCTTAAGAGTTTGAGGTGACAAGTCTTTTGTTGGCACACGAGGACGCTTGATATTCAGTGTGTTGACCTTGTGTCGCTTGCCATGTTGAAAAGACAGGATATCAGCGAGGGCAAGCTGCTCTTCGGTGACCTCGCTCGACAGCGGAGACTTAGCATGCATGGATGGCTTGCTGGTAACAGGAGAATTGGAAGCCGGACTTGGTGGGAGAGGGACAATGGACGGTGAATAAACTGTTGGGCTTGTCTGGGTACCGGCTTCAGGAGCTGCAGTCTTTGGAGAGGGAACAATTGGACTCGTAAATACACCGTTGCTTGTACCTGAAAACGTGAAAGACTCGAAACGCGGAGCGACCTTAGTTGATGAAGCAGCTACTGGGCTTGTCTGTACTCCACTGCTCATGACTTCAGAGTAAGGTCTTTCTTCCTTCGCAACGGGAGCAATTGGGCTTGTTTGAACTCCATTTCTCACAACCTCGGAGAAAGATTTGTGAGGTTCAGGGCTTGTCTGGGTAGCGGAGTTGACCGTGGTAGGAGTGAACTTCTGGATCAGAGCGGCAATCGGGCTAGTCTGGACGCCATCGCTGATGACTTGTGTAAAGGTCTTCTTGGATATCTCAACAGGGCTGGTCTGGGTACCATTGCTGATATTCTGAGGTACTGGCTTGGGACTCATCTGAGTACCAGTAAAACCCATCTCAACAGGTTTCCTGATCGAGGGATGAATGGCAACAGGCTCAATCTCAGACATGCCAAGTGCCTGCTGAACTTTCTTCTTTGCAGGTCTCTCAGACACAAAGCTGCGGATACTGCGATCATCAGATCCATATCCTCCATCTTCAGAGTCATAACCATCGTCACTGAGAGCCTCGAACTCATCAGCTAGGTTCATGCCGCTGATGGCAGCCCGCTTGTTTTTCTTGGGAGGGGAAGGACCATCAGATTGCATGGCAGACCATTTCTCCATGAACTCGTAGAGCGCATCATCGAGATCTTCGGCAGGAAGATCTTTACTGATGGTGGTGTGGCGTTGAAATATGTCGAGTTTCTCGTGCAAAATATCGAGTTCCTGATCTCTTAAGTCTAGCTCTTGCCTCAGGGTTGCAACATCACCTTCCAACCCCTTCGTCTCGGTAATCTTGTCATCACGTTCGGTCCTAGTCGCATTCAACTCAGCAGTAAAGTTGCGAACTTCGGCTTCTCTATCTTCAATCGCCCTTTCGAGCTCAGGAAGACTTTTGAGTTCTTTTTCATTCGCCTTGACAATATCTTCAAAGTGCGAAGATTGGCGACGCAACTTTTTGTTTTCTTGTTGTGTTTCTTCGTGCTCTTTTTTGTGTGCTTCTATATGCACTCGCAGTTTTGTGATGGTCAGGTCTCTTTGGTCGAGTTGGAGTGTCAGGTCTTCAACTTGCTCTTGGAGTTTTTGGTTCGACTCCTCATAGAAGAGAAAGTTGTCGTTCACTTTGTCGAGTTTCTCTTTGAGCGCTTGATTTTCTTGTTGGAGGAGTGCCTGTGGATCGGCCAAGGCAGGAGATGAGGGCTCACTCGACATGGTTGGATTGGTGTCGTGATGTTTGATGTTTGCTTCTGGCAAGGTGGATGCGCAAAGAGCGATCTGGTTATCATGGTGAAGAAGTTGATTGTCGTGAGCTGACAAAAGAATTCAATCGCCGCATTTGGAAGTCCTGCCAACGACAAAGAAGTGAAGTGAAATTTGCAAATGTTCAGTATACAATGATGGCCGGAAATGGAAATTTGACAAGATTGTTTCACTTCTCCATCTGTTTGTTCGAAGATGAGCAACACGCTCGGCAAACGCTTCTGTTTGGGACTTTGAGCTCAAAAATGCTTTGTCTTGGGGTGAAAATTCTCTTGCTATTTTTCATCAAGGTGTCTTGTGGTATGGATTGAAAGAGATTACATGCGAAACTTGCGTACCGGGGTGTGTTGGAAACCATCCAGCACCCCAGCTCAATCAACCTGCCTAATGCGTGAAAGTAAAAAGCGATGCAAGTGGATCGGTGAAGCAAACAAAATATTATAAAAAGGTCAGAGATGCAAGAAAACAAAGCGATGAAAACCCAAGTGCACACCTTTCCCCCTAGTCACGCTGACGCCAGTCTGCGGTTCTTGTACGCTTGGCAGGCGACCTGCTTCTGCTTGGGTTGGCCTTTCTCTTTGTACCATAAGTATAATCACTGCCGATGTAGTTGAATGTTTCGTCGGCTTTTCTGACGTCTGCCTCTGAGATTTCGGGCAGTTTCCAGGGGTCAAAGGGAGTGACGGGCTGTTCAGGGTAGAGTGACTTCTTGATGTTTCCGAGAATCTTCTTGAGCGTATAGAAAGAACCACCCTGAAGGGCGTCCTTTGCTTCTCTGCCTGTAGGAAACAAATCAATAAGGGGTCATAACCAAGGATGAGATATTGTGACTTACCGCGAGCAAGATCAGCTGCTATCTGTCTGCTCAGGACTTGCTCCATGTGAGGGGTCTCTCCGTATGGGAAACGGGCAGCCTCTTTGCGATGCCAGACCTCGGGATAGGGCAATTGAAGTGGCTGTCGCGCGGGGGCAGCAGCTGCAGGAGCAGCAGTAGCGGGAACAGCAGCTGTAGGAGGAACCTTCTTTGGACTAGCTTGAGCGGCCGCAGCCTTGTCGGCGTGAGCTTTTGCAATTCGCTCTCTGTCTTGGGCCTGCATAACTTGGTTTTTGGGATGTTCGGGTCTGCCAGTTGTGGTGCCATCCGAGTGAAGGCGCCACGGATCACCTTTTCCAGGTCTGATGGGTTTGTACATGGAGGAGCTGTCTGGAAATTGGTCGCGGGTGAACCACTGTTCAGCGCCTTCTTCGATGCGATTCTCGTGAACCCAGATCATGTAACTGACTCTGCGGGCGAGCGACTCGGTGTCGTCTTCACCATCTGCAATGATGCCGTGCATGTGAGGGTAGTCCTTGTGCAACCACTTTTTCAATACTTGTAGCTTCTCCTCAAAGTCTTGGAGGTTCTCAACACCGTCGTCGGACAGAAAGTTAATGGCTTGACGCAACTTCTGCTTGATATCGACAGGAGCGGGCACCTTTTCGCCGTAACGATTGCGGACAGCGGGCTTGTCGGTGACAGTCATGGGTTCTGGCTTTGGAGGGAAGGGATTCATTCTGTGCTCGGGTGGAGGAGAGTCTTTGATCAGGCGCTTAGCTGGCGAGACGGTACGGGCACGGCGGGTGGTGGTCTTTGGCTTCTCGGTCGTATGTGGTGGGGGCTGAGCGCGGCCACGGGGACGAGCGGGAGAGCGCGCCTTCTTGGGCGAAGTAGTTGGCATTGGAGGAGCTTCTTCAGGCGGAGGAGGTCGTGGCTGTCTCGAGGTGGAGCGAGTGGAGCGTCTGGTAGCCGAGGGCTCTCTACGGGACTCTGATGGGGCAGGGTGTTTGCCGAGCTTCTTGCCTTTGCCGTGCAACTCTTCGAAATGCTTCCTGCCTGTCAAAGGCTTGGATGACTTGTATTTCACGACAGAAGGGGGTTCTGTATCCGTCTCGGTTTCGACACCTGAGCCGTAGCCGCTGAAGGTTGCTTTCTTGGGCGGCATGATTGATGTGTTTTGAGCGCTGAGTGGAAGTGTGAGTGAGGGTGAAAGTCAGTTCAGACGCAACGCGAGACAAGACAAGTCCAACGTGTGTGCGACAGCCTGGAGAGTCGTCGAAAGAAGAGGAAGGTGCCATTATTGACTTTCCTTTCCTGAGCCTGCATTCCTTGGCTGAGCATGCATGCCTCAGATGCATTCCATACAAGAAAAACAGCAAACAAGCACCGTGAGAGCACCGTGAGAGCACCGTGAGACTGCATGAACAATCGCTCGCACTGCAGTCAAGACCTGACTTGCTGTTTTTTCCCAGCGAGGACAACTACCTGTCTTGTCATGTCTCTGTTAACTGCTTCTCGAAAAAGCTCCTGCCTGGATTGCGTCATATCCTTGAGCTTCTGAGCTTATGTAGCTGTGTTGCCAGCATCTTCTCCAGCATGTTGAATGTAGAGATCGGTACTGTCGAATCGTACTGAAATGTCTATGCGAGCCCGGATGTATCGCGGTGGCATAGTCGCTTGTCGTTGTTGATGTGCGCACTCGTGAGAGGAAGGAGCAGAAAGAAGCTCGACGCCGCATTTCGTTCTTGGCGCCCGAGCTCGCCAAACAAGCTCCAACTTTATAAGGACCAGGCCATCGTCAACCACTCCTCACCAACCCTTGCGCATTCAAACCCGACACGGAATCATCGGAGGATGTACTTGGACCTCGGGACGGCTCTGCTCTGGCTTGATCTGCCGCACTGTAACATGTTTCTACCCTCACAATCTCTGTATGCACAAGCATTGCTATCGCAGAATGCGCATGTTTCGTACCTTGTTGTCGACAGAGAACGAATTATCATCTTTCTTGAATCAAGACGGACCAAAGTAATCACAGTATATCTCTCAATCCTGCGCCAAGTCTTTATGTAGGTGTGCTGTTTGCAAGTCATCATGACGGCGCGACTATATATGCCTTCTCGTCAAGACCTTATGCACAAGTTGCATCTTGACACAGTGGTTCGACAAACCAACATGCTTCCCAGCGCTCTTCTCTTCTTTTCTGTCGTTATTTCAAGATGCTCTGCGCATGTTATCTCGCCGCACAATCGCCATGTTCTGCCTCTGCACGATAGTGACACCAACACTGTCACCTCCACTGACCTGTCGACTGAAATTGAGACCATGTATGAAACCGTGACCGTATCTACGACTTCCCTTCATTCGGCCAGCGTCACAGACAGAACCACCATCACCAGTCCTGACTCTACAAAGCACACTCAAACCGTCACCCACTCTAGCGTGCCGACCACAACCGTCACTCAGAACTCTGTCTCGACCGTCAAAATCGACGAAACTTATCGTACCGTCACGGAAAAGGAAACAGTGACAGAGATTTCAGTCTCAACAGCTACAGCTCAGCCACCCCAGACCAAAACGAAGATTGAAGAAGTTGCAGAACCAAAACCTACTTGCTGTACATTCTCAGGCAGTGAAGGACCTTACCCAAAGAACCTCCCAGAAAGCCCCATCGACATCACTTGCCTGCATCCCATGTGGGTAAGTATCCTTTCTTGCACAACTTCATCCTTGTCCACGTACCAAGCACTAACCATCTATCTCCAATACAGAGATCATCTTTCCGCCGCCACATCGACCCAACCTACAACAACAAGCGTTTCTGCGCTGCCGGTACCCCCATGCTGCACGACTTCTTCATGAAAGTCTTCAACGGTGCTTGCTTTGCCGGCGAAAATCCCGTGAAGAATCGTTATGAGATTGCCGAGCAGAATGAGATGCATATTAAGTGTTTCTCGGGTTTCATGGAGAGTTTGTGTGGGTTCCATATCATCACTAATACCGGTCACGAGATTGATGACATGTGTGGTAAGGATTGGTGATGTGATGGTGGGAGGGGAGGTCTAGAATGATAGGTAGAAGCAATGAAGTTGATAATCCCTGATTTAAATTTGTGTTTCAATCTTTCCAAAAAAGGATACAGATCAAGGAGTCTGGCTCCTGGCTTCTGCAAAATCAGTTACTGTAAGATCTTGGCCGTCCTGTCTGTTTGTTGTCCATCTGCCCTTGAATCGGCGCAGGGACGTCGCATCTCTCATTGATATGACAAACATCAGGGCCACTACTCCTGATGGCGTCGTGATGAAAAGTACGCGTAAGCGGGAATATTGCAGCATATACCGACATCTTGTCTTTGAGCCGCAGCTGCAGCATAACGTTCTTTCCACCGTTTCAAGAAAATGCTCAGCCCTCAATTTATCCATCTTGAAAGTTGATCGCAAGCAAAGATATCCACATAGTGATTCTGAAATATGCGTTGCCATATAAAACCATAGACGGCGAAGCCGCACAGTGCCAAGCCTGGTAGATTGAACCAGGCACGAGCCAATCGCAAAATGTTTTTCTTCTTGACGCGAATTGGAGAGCGCGTGAACTCTACAGCAGCAACAGGGAGCAGCATCCCATCCGTCATTGACCGTCATGGACGATACCAATGATATACTGCCTACCGGATGCGTTGGTCTGGGGCCGCAGGCATCTCCAAGTCGCGGCGCTTCGCCCTCGCCCTGCGAAACCTCATCTGTTTCCTCCGGTGATTCTGGCAATGGACATTGTTTATTCGACAATGATGGAAATGACGTCCCTGATATATATTATTATTCAGACGATTCGAATTCTTCTTCTACCACTGAAGTAGCCAACCCATTTGGGGAAGCTATTGCTCCTTGTGATCGTGAGGACTGCGCAGCTCGAATTGCTCAACAGGTAACTCGGATCAACGCACTCGAACAATTCATGCAACTTCGAGCAGGCAATCAAACAGGCGAAGCCTCCATTGACTTAGCCAGAGAGCGAGAAACGCATCGCCCGGGCTGCATACACGACCAAATCAAAGTCCTCCAAGAACGGGAAAAGGAAATCCGAGACTTACTCGCCGAAGCCAGACTCCAAAAAGACCAAATGAGCAAGCGAGAAGCTGAACTCGCGGAAAGAATGGAAGACGTCTCGAAACTCCTTGATACCGTCCAGCAAAAAGAGGATCAACTCGTTCGCACTCACAAGGCTATCGATTCCAGAATGGATAAGCTGGACAGAAGACTTGAAGTAGTCCGAGAACAAGAAATCGAACTTGTGAAACGGAAGAAGGACCTTCATTTGCGTCAAGAAGCCATCGAACAGCAAACACAGAAACTCGAAAATAGCCAGGAGACCTTCAAAAAGCAATCGGCCTTGTTAAGCAATCTCCTACGTCAACAGCACGAAACGAAGACCGCACTGGATAGAGCGAAGGAAACCCTAGAAGCTCATGAGAACTCTGTGGTCAAGGGAGAAGCCGCGGTAGCGCAACGAGAAGTTGCAGTTGCTAAACGAGAGATTGCAATGGCCAAACGAGAATACATAATGGTGCAACGAGAAAAAGCGCTGCTTCAACACGAACAAGCCGTTCACAGATATGTCGAGCAACATCAACAAAGCGAAGCAGAATTTAAACAACGAATGCAGGAGTTGATGCAAGAATCGTTGCAAAACACCGTACAAGATCTGCCTTCGGAGGGAAACAAAGATGCACTCGAAGGCGCTGAACAGGTATCTACTTTTGCCCATTCCAACATATCAAATCCAACAATAGTGACACTGATCGATTCTCAGGAGCACATGCCAGAGGAAGTGACATCAGCTTCTCACGCCCCGGACGCGACAAGATCTCGCCCCTTGACTCCATACACGGAAGTGCCAATCCCAAGTTCGATGATACCTCCAGTCAGACAGCGCAGAGAGTTGTATGGAAGACCTGACTCTCGATTGCTCAGGCGCACTCGAAACTGAATATGGAAGAAATCTGCATGTGATGCGAAGTAAAGATCTTCAATGCATAGATAGATTAAGCCGATAGACATAGACCGTTGACCACGATACGGCACAACTAATTCTCAGAATGTGCTCGAGCTCTCTATATCTCATATAGCGTTACATGTCAGTTCAACACCAGCAGGCGAAGACAGGCATGATTGCTGACAGCTCGTATTATCTCGATGTAGCTGGTGATAACGAGGATTATAATTTATCAAGATTGAATCTCCTTCATCAATTGGTTCTGTGGTGTAGTTGGTTATCACTTCTGTCTAACACACAGGCGGTCCCCGGTTCGAACCCGGGCGGAATCATTGCTTTTGTTGTTCCAGCATCTGTTTTTGCATGTCTAAAATGTGTGGTGATTCAAGATTGTAAACTGGCATGGAATATTTTGTTGCCAAAAGTGCGGACGCAAGATTTGAGACTGCGACGAAGCTGATGCTTGACGCCGATGGTGAGTCGCTACAAATTTGTGAAGCCATACACTTTTTTTGCTGGTGACATTTGTTGCGAAACTTTCGTTTGCGCTTTTGCGACGCCGCAATGATTTTGCAATCATTCTCGATTACTCCGCTTCGATCTCGTGAAGGTGCTCGTCAGCTCTTCTTACTCGGTGACTGCGAATTCGCATTGAAGCAGTCTGTACAAGCACCCATCTACCAATTCACTTGTTGAAAGAGGTTTGATTCTTGCAGCCTCTAGATAATACAACACTGGAGAGTCACAGGAGACAGAAAAGTACATCGATCACTTGTTCCATAAAGATAGGAAATATTATTCTTTCATGTAAAATAAGAGTATTGATCGTAAATCATCCTATACCTACCTCGAGAATACAGACCGGCTGTACCGACGACTATGTGCTAGTGAAAGCCACATACCTACTCAATTCCAGCTTTTAGAGTTGACGTTCAAGTATTGCTCCATTTTGGGAACAGTAACATCACGCTGCATCTGAATAGCAGTAACATTAGCAAAAGTAGGCATAGTCTCAGACATACCAAACTTATGAACCAAATGTCCAGTTCTCTCGTCCGCCCAGTTGCGCAACATACGAGTGTTGTCATTGATAGTGAGTCTACCGCAGTAACAAATTTTGGTGTCAATCTCTTTTTCCATGACTCTTTGATCAAGTTGAGCGCAGATGCAGGGGTAAGAGTCATCCCAATGTTGGGCTTCGTGCTTGAACATGTCCTTTTTGACTTTTGTGCAGAAGTTACAGGTTGGACAGCCGATGCAATCGAGATCAAACTTGGGGTCTTTCTTGTACACGGAAGTTCTGCGGGGTTGTTGCTGTGATGGTTGGTTAGAATCATGGTACTGACCTTCGTAGCTGTTCATTGCCCAGGGTGTGAATGAGGTGTAGGCTTGTTGTATGCGGGAGCCGTCGAAGACGATATCTGAGGCAGTCTCTGTATCGCTTAGAGTCTTGTTGTTGGCGGTAAAGATGAGATGATCGAAAGCCTGCTCGCGAGTAGTCCATTGAACAACGCGGAAGCGATAACCGATAGAAGCAAAAAGTTCGGCCGTCTCGTAGATCAATTGATTAGGCATGGGCTCTCCTCGTAAGACCCTATTTTCGAGGACACTCTGAACTTGACCAGCAAGATCAGGTTGACTCTGCATCTGTGCCAGGAAAAGAATGTGGTTGGCTAGCTGGATCATGTCAGTGAATTGGCGACGCTCGATCAACGAGCAAGAAATAGAGTATGTCTCCAGGACAGGTGGGTTGAGCGCGGTACATTGAGTCATGAACTGAGTCATCTCCAGGATGTGTTCATGCGGCGCGCAATCGTATTCAAACATTTTGCTTTTGTTTCGGTGTTTTGTTATCACAGATTACACGGATCGCCAGGATGAGAGAAAAAAGACGAGGTCGAGCGCTCACTAGCTTATGTATTCAAGACCTCGATGGCTGGCAAGGAACAAAGAAGTTGTTTATATTGATTCATTGTCTCTACCACACGAAGCTACAATGCCTTCAGTCTCTGTCGGCTTTGTGATGCTTTGTTTCTGTGACTTTGTTGCTTTGTCTTCGTTGTGTCGTCCACCCGTAGTCTCAGAGCAGTACCATGTTGTTATAGCTTGGAAGACCATTTCCAGTTGGTCAACTAACTGGACGAACGAGTAGCATAGTCAAGACCTGATTATGCCGTCTTTGATTTGACCTCCGAATAGTCGAATAGAGTATATACACCGTTGATTTTCGAAAGATCCCGAAAAGCCTTGAGACTGCTCTTTCCGTAGTTCCCCGTATCTTGCTCGCATTGCTCCACGAATTCAGGAGCGAATAATGGTAAATCTGACCATAAGCTGGTATCATGACCCCAAATCTGCAGCGTCTCAACTTGAATTTTCTTGAGCTCGGCCAAAAAATCGACCAGCCTTTGGATTGCAAAGTGTCCTGATGGTACCTGCTGTATGAGCTCGAACATTGGAGGCCAGATGCCATAGAGAAAACGCTCTGGATCTCTATTGCGCACGTCTAAGCTGTCAGACATGGTCGTTTGGTATAATGAATCGACAGACTTGGCCGCTTTCGCAGCGGCACAGCTGGACCCCTGAGAGGCATATGGGTCAGCTTTAGTCAGCTAGTTTCACAGTTTGTACATACGTATTCACTTTGCGCAACACCAAGGAGCTCTGTCATGATATAGAAAAAATCTGTTATTGTAGGTGTGGAGGAGGTTTCATCCGGCAAATAGAGCAACACAGGTGGATCCCCGATCGTGCAATTCAGTTTGACGTTCTCCAGGTCAATCTTTGGTTCCAGGTAAGTAGGAATCTTCGATAGAGCGGTGAAGATATCGATTTCTGCAGGCAGAGCTTGACTGAAAGATTGTATGTCGCTGCGGTATATGTCATTTTCGTCATCAAAATTGCTTTTGTCGTGATCAGGGTTGGCTTCAGCCATTGCAAGATCATAAGCTGATCAGGAATACAACGGAGCACACTTTTGAGAGTTGAGGTGCCGTGCTGCCAGAAGGGCCAGACGTTGATCTATCTTTATGTCATTGCCAAGACGTCCAAGAAAAGCAGCCCTCTTGGTAAAGAGAGTTTAGAAGCAGCACAAATGCGAGGCTCTTCTTGCATTGATTGAAGAAGTCCAAGCCGTCTTAGTAGACTCAATTGACCGCGGGACGCTTTCCATATGAAGATCGAAAGGGCTTGAGCTGTCTTGGCAGACAGTAAATGTGAAGGACATGTCAAAGATCCCGACAATACATGGGCGAGTGAGTGAGTGGCCCACGATCAGCTTGGAGAGAGATATGGAGTTCCAGAGACCGCCGTGCTTGTTGTTTTCAGACCAGCGTCGTCAACGCCAGTACATGGTTTGCTGCATACTGTTTACTGTCCTTCTGCACTCGATCAGAGTTTATGCCGACAGATTCAGCACAAACATCTTGTGCTCGCCTGGACCATTGCTTTTCTTCCACTCCACTGTGGTCAAGACTAGTTCGGTCAATCTTGAGGGATGGACTCCGCCATTTTGGAAGCCAATATGACCGCAGCACCTCTTTTCGATCCCGCCGCCAAGAAAGCGCATCACTCTTGGGCCTTCTAGATCACAAATGGTTCTGTGGCTGCGGCTTTCGCGAACCTGCATTCATTCTTTGCCCTTCACTAAAACTGCAGAGTGTTTCGTCGCTGTCGCTTTCCCCGGTCTCAATTGCATGGTTGGGATTCTCCTTACGACCCTTCCCTTCACGGAACCGACTACATCTTCTGGAGCCATGACCAACCTCAAACCGTCCACCTGGCAAAGATCGAGGCAGGCATCAATATTCCAACCACCATCATGCTGCGTGACATCCTCAACCGCGTGGGTCCTGAGAAGCTAAAGCTCTTCATTGACACCACCTCCAAAGGTCATTACGACTTCTCGCACCCTCGTATCGGTCTTGCTTTCGGCGCCTGCTTTTGCGCTCTACTCTCCATCTTTCTTTACACCAACTTTATTGTGTCTCTGTGAGTTTTCTCTCTTGCATCTAGCTCGCGCAATGAGGTCACTAACCAAAGATCTAAGAATCAGCACATCTCTTGGCGTGGCTTTTGGTCTTGTCCTTTCGCGGCGCGGCAGAGGCCTCCACAGCTCTGGGGCTACTGCCGATGAGGACTGGCCTTCCTCTGCTGCGGCGAGGAAGAGGATCCTTCCATTCCCATCGTATGTTACATTCTGTTCTTGACAAGAACTTGACTGACGCACTCGCGAAACAGGGCAGTCCTTTCGGCTTCAGACGTGTTGAAGTTGACATTCCTGGGCTCACTGACCAGGAGTTAGTCTTACCTGTACTACTGTCTACAATAAAGACTTACCTGCTGACTTTGGATTCACTAGACGCACTATGATCAAGAACCAATCTGTTCGCACCACTTAGCCCATCAACTCTGGCGGAACCACCACCCAGCTGGATTGTGGCGTGGCTCACAAAAAGAGCCTGAGCGACACTATCAAGTCAGTTACCACCACCGCAATCTCAACCGTCGGAGCGAAGAGCTCCGATTTTTCAGCACTCGCTAGCGAAAGTTCTTCGATCATGCAGAACCTGAAATCTGAAGACGACGAAAGCTCCAATGAGTTGAAGCAGCTGCTACCTCACTGCGCTGGCGCCCTTCAGACGACCAACAGCACAGAGACTGCTACTGCGGGCAGCGCGAAGGAGGACGACTATGCCAGAAGTTCCAACACCGACAATAAGTCAGTCATCGTCGGCGCAATGTCTCGGGCAGGTACCTTACGAAAGCTGAGATTGCGGCACTCTCTGCTAGGTGTTTGCGCTACTGTTTGACGGCGTAGATAGCCTGACAAATAATCATATCCAGCTGAGAGCGTTTTGCACAAGCTCATCAAGGCTGCTAACTCCAAGACTGCATCATAATCAACAAATCCATTCACTCCTTGGAATCTCTTCGTAATGTCCTCGAGAAGCAAAGTTAAACCACCTGGGTTTGGAAAGAGGCTCTTTCTATGAGGCTGAGGTATGGCTTCGAAAGGCTTGGATCTTCCAGACGACGAATCACGACGGTGACCATGAGAGCGTGCTGCGACAAGGAGGACCATCAGTCCACCCAGCAGTGAAGGTCATCAGCGTATCTGAAGCTTGAGTCTGGGCAACTGAAAATCGTCCAATGCAGGATGCTGTGCGCAAGCGACTTCTCCGTCAGCATACCACGATCATTCCTGCTGTAGACGAGTGATTGGCCGGATAATCAGGAAAAGGTGTGCTGGCTGATCTGTCAGAAGACAAGTTGACATGGGTTGCGGCAGAAGGGAGATTAGAATGTGAAGCTTGGCAGGGGCAGCCCCGCCATTCAACGTCGGCGCCTGAAAGCTTGAAGACTTTTGCAACCGTCGTTCGCATGTGATTCTGAAACCAAAACAGCTTTAATCTTACTCTTAATCTCTCTCCAACAGCAATGGCGCGCCGCCGCGGGCAGCCTGCCGCTGGCGGCCAGGTGACTCGTCCGAGAAAGCCGAAAAAATCTCGTTCACGAATTGCAACGTTGACAAAATCTCATGGACGCAGCTTCTTGAACGACAAAATCGACTCCATGGATCATGGTTCGCAGCGCGCGGAGTCAACTCCCAAAGCGGCCGCGGCACATTCGAGAGGCGCTTTCCCACCGCCTTCGCGACAGCTCATGACTCCGCAAGCAACACAATCAACCGATGTAACCGACCATTCAGATGACGAACCAGATACATCTTTTTCGGAAAGTGCGGAAAAGCTGTTATCGCCGCATTCCAAGAGTATTGAAGATTTACGGGCCAGCTATCGCCAAAATAGAGATGTTTATGACACGACTATCGCAGAGCTGTGCTCGCAGCTTCCATCATCGCTGGACTCTGAGGATGAGATGAACATACGACGGGATATTTTACGATATGAGCTACGCCTAGCTCAGAAAAGGCTGAAGATCGAGTACAAGGAATCTCACTACAAAGTCACACGAGATAACCTGCAGTGGGGCACGACTCTGCCAAAAATGGCTATCACCAAAGGTTGGCTTGATGAAAGTGTTCGGCGAATAAAGCCTTTGACCTCAGACGACGACGCTGCTGTGGAAGGAAATCTTTTCTACGACTTGTCCCACTTCTTCCTTGCCACTATTATAATACAACATCAAGACTCGGTCTTTGAAGGACGTTCACTACCTTCTATCCACGATATTGTTGGGGTGTTTCAACGGGCGGAACCACGATCACAAGCTTCCAGCTTCGGACCCTTCTTAGAACTGGCTACTGGTACGAATGATGATAATCCTATTCCCATGCCGGAAGTGTTACTGCGACTCGAGGAAATGCTAGCTTCAAATTCAAACGTGGAAGACTATCCTGCTCCCAAGGAAAGTACACCACAGCTGAGCAACGATACAATCGAGCTTGAAATTGATCCGAATCTGGATGCGCTATCAATAAGGACCGATATGAATATGGACACGAATGCGGATATGGACATGGAATCCCCTTCTGCGGTAGATATGACTCGGTCTCCCGATGTTTTCTCCGATCTGCCTGATTTTGATGAATTGATGGACGATGTGCAAGACGACGATTCAAGGCGACAGATGGTTCCCACGCCTGTCTCCGATACGAAGTTCATCAGCGAAGACGAGTTAGAACCAGATTTCAATCCTTGGCTTGCATCTATACGTGCTAGGGCATCTGTAGCCGCAGACGCATCAGCATCAAACACACCGACATCTAGTGCACCCATTGCCTCAGGAGGTGCCTCACGCGAGTTGTCAGAATCCAAGTCATTGAACCGCATGTTCTCACGTCGCTCAGGAGCACGCAAAAGTGAGCCGATTGTTCTGATCGACACACCCCCTCGGTCAAGCCAACGAACACGAATATCCGACTCTATCTTCGTGAGTGATGATGAATTCGACGATATACCGCCGAGTTCGAATCCGCATCTTGCAGCTGCGATTCGACGAATGGCAAGCAATGCTTCAAACACCCCAACATCCAGCGCTTCAACAAGCAAGACATCCACACCCAAACTCCCACCTCATCTGGCACCCGTACGCAAAGCAGCACATCGTAAATCTCTGGACCCATCATCTCAGATTCCCACCGAGGAAGAGAGACAAATACTAGACCAGGAGGAATATCCAGTTGTCGACATCATCAGAGAAAAAATTGTCAACGGCGAGAAGAAGTATCTGATCAAATGGCAACCCATTCATGGTAGAGAATTCATGGATACTTGGGAGCCAGCTGAGAATGCGAACGCACTAGCAGTGAGAGACTGGGAGCTCATAAAGAAGAAGAGAAAGCAAGAAAGGAGAAAGCAGTCGAAGAAACTCACCATAAATGGTGCGCCAGTGTCGACTAGTTCCATGGAGAAGCTTGCGGTACAGCAAATACGGGAGCCATCGCCTGAACTCGGAGAAGATACGCGGATGTTCTTTGTCGACACAGCTGGCGACAGATCGATTGGTGCCAGGTTCGTTCCCATTCCTCGCTCTCGTTCATCATCATCAGCAAGCTTATCATCGACCGACCAAGTTTCGTCTGAAAACTGTAGCAATATGATTGCTAGAGTCGACCATATCGAGCGAGACCATCAACTGCACGATCATTTGACACTCAACACTATGCCACTTTCCGAGCTGATGCCAGGAGATTCATCCAGACCAGCCTCTCGGTACGCCGCTCAGCCTTGCAATATCGTCGCTGTGTCTCCCGAGCCAGTAAGCAATCCCACGCTTACAGCATCCAGACACTCCACCCAGATTGCTGTTCCTCCCAGACCGATACCAACCTAGAAACGAGAGCCAGCATGCGAGTCCACTCCTAAGACTGTCGGCAACTACTGGGGAAAGGGCAAACATCCGACACAAGTGCAGCAGCGTGCGAGAATGCGGGAAAAGCGGGAGGAGAGGAGAGTGGCCAAGGCGGAGAGGTTGGCCAACATGACGGAGGAACAGAGGGCCGAATTCGAACATAGCAAGGCCATGAATAAGAAGGCTAAGAAGGAAAGAAAAAGGACCAAGGCAGAGAGGTACGCAGCCCTGCCGCAGGAGGAGAAGGACAGAGGTGATAGTTGGATAGATGGAAGAAGGGCGTTAAGGAGAGGACGAAGGAGTACAAGAGAAGCGCAAAAGCCGACAGGGCGAGAAAGAGGCAAGCTGCAGCGCAGAAGGCCGCCGGACCATCCTAGACATGGATGCTGCTTGTTTCAACTGGTCGATCACACAATAGAGCAGAGTCGACACATATCGCGAGAATCGCATGTTGCTTCTCTCTATACACGATATTTTACACAGGGTTCTAATTCTTTCATTGTCCATGTGATTTCCTCATTGATCATGAGCCCCACCAATATACAGGCTGTATACAGCATCGAAGTCAAATGCCTAACTATTTCAGTATAAGCAACCTATATTTGACATGCAATACCCAAATGAGAATGACAGCCGTTGCAGATAAACTGCAGAAAAGATATCATGACAGCATAAAAGCATAAAGTTCAGAGAATATGACGGCATAAGGGTCTGATCAGGTGAAAAATGACAGCATGACATGCCAATGCTGTTGCAACGGTTAATGCAAAATCGATAGGGAATATGATATCCCAGCCCCCTGATCAAACGGGTGTCTGCATACCACAGCCAGCCGGAGTGCCAAGCGTCGCATTCCGAAGGCCGCGCATACCTCAAAGTTAGTATGCTCGTCGTCAGCTCCAGGCAGCAGTGATGTAGAGTTTGTAGTACTCCATGAAGCTCTTCAGACGGCACGACTTGTGTTCAAAGAGTGAGAGGTAAGTTAAGCAGAAGAAGAGAAGACCTGAAAGATAACAGGCCAAGATCAACGAAACGGGTTTTGGAAATATGTAACGGTCCATCAGCCACACCAGCCTCCTGCATCTGCGGAGAGGGGTTGACGCGTTTCAGGTTGTGGGATCACCTGCATTGGTGGGTTATTATTACTGCTCCCCTGCTGCCATCAGCTCACTGCAGGATCCTCTCAGCTACGGACTCCGAAACCAATAGCAGGGGTTACAACCGCGATCTCTTCTTATACACAGAGTTGATCGCCATTAACCACTTCCCTCGCCTTTCCTCTTCTCATTATCCTCTCGGCCAACCACACATTCGTTTCTAGCATCAACAAGAGTAGACAGGATGTATTCACGCTACATGCGAGATGTGTCGTCCGAAGTGTCGGACGTCAAAAACACCTTTTCAGGATGGGATCAGTGTATGAGCAAGGCATACTGCAAGTGAGTCGCTCCTTCCACTTTCTTTCCTACTGTCGCTGACTCGCTCCTTCCTCAGATGGCCAGTAATCGTCGGCATCATCGTCGGAGTGGTGATAGCCCTCTCTATCGTCTGGTGTCTGGTCCGCTGCCTTTGCTGCGGCGTCGAGTGCTGTTGTAGCTGCATGTCGTGTTTCTCGTGCTGCACCTCGTGCTGCCGAAATGGCCACCACCGCAACCAAGGCTACACCCAACCACCACCCCCAGTCTCGCAATTCCCTCAATATACCCAATACCAACCTGCCGCTGCCCCAGTCTACCGCTCTCAACAACCACAATACGCTCGTTTTGATGCTCCCTCCTCGAATAAACCCTTCAATGAAGATGCTCTCCCTGCCATGCCCAGTTGGAGCCAAAGCCGCACTCTGCGTCAACAAGACGCCGATATGGAAATGGGCAGCATGACCAACCAAGCAGCTCAACCTATGCTTCCCAAATCTCCTCATACTCAAGTGCAAGAATACCCCTATCAAGCCAATGCAGGTGCTTATGGTGGTGATCTTGGTACTTCGCATTCGCCGTATGCGCCTCAAACTGAGCAGTATGGCTACGGTCATTATAGCCCTAGGGTTGCGTCGCCTGGGTATGAGGCTAGTGTTGCTGGTACTGCGGCGCCGAGTTATCATACCACTGCTCCTGCTACATCTGGGGTTGCGAGAAAGCCTGTTAGTGGTTCGTGGAGAGACTTGTGAGCTCTCTACTCGCGTCTTTTTCTCTTTTGTTCGTGTTGCATAGCGATGGCGTTGGTCAATCCTCATTTCTTACAAGAGATGAGAGTCTTGGATTTCTCGCTATACCCACATCATCATGAGGAGAAGGAACAATTTGCTGGTTCATCTTTGTCCTTTCTTCGTCCTTTGGTTTAGTCATAGTAATTGCATTGGCTCTAGATGAGCTGTCTCTACTTTTCAACTCTTGTTATCTTGGTTCTGTGCGTTGTGCATACAGGCAATGTGACTGCCTGATCAACTATACGCAACCACGTCAACGCGGCAGAGGTGCACAGAAAAAGCTCTCGACAAAGACACTTTCAAAAAGTGTGAAATTTCGCAACCTTGCCCAACGCGCATTCTAGACAAGCAAAAACAGACATCAGAATAGCAAAAGCAATGATTCCGCCCGGGTTCGAACCGGGGACCGCCTGTGTGTTAGACAGAAGTGATAACCAACTACACCACAGAACCAATTGTTGTGAGAAACCTCGTTGCAGATATATATAAATCATTGTTCATACCTGCCAACGGGCTTGGGCGGGTCTTCGAAAATGCAGACGGATGGGTAAACTGGTAGTGCTTCTTATCTAGTCTCATTTAGATAAGCTACCTTAAGCGGGGTCGCTGGGATGCTGGAAAGCGAACACAGACTTCTACAGCTGCGTATATGCAGTATTATCTCGATTGTGTAGATGCAGGCAGTAAATACTCATAGTTGACTCTAGCAACCATTTTGGAAAGGATTGATTACTTACGACAGCTCATACCACCTGCAAGTCCTTTGACGATGTGAGAATAGAAAGTCAATTCGAGTCAAGCCTTTCTTGATTAAACTGTTCGGCGATCTGGGCATAATTCTGAGATTGATGTGTTGTCTCGAAAGTTTTCAGAACGATGACAACGATGCAGAATTGTAAAACTGATGATAGTGGCTCTCCTGGTCAAAGAGGGCGTTCCTCGGTAAGCTGTTGCGTGACGGCTGTGCTCAAGAAATGTTAGATCACTACACTGGTGATCGAAAAAGACCGCAACGAGGTTTGACTCTCTTGGTGCAAGACCTGGCATCGAGGATTCGCTTTCTTCTTCGCATTGATCGCAAACAAGATTGTGGTGACGCACGCTCTGCCCAGAGTCTCAAAACGCAATGGCTCTTGCCCTTCACATTCGAAGGACCGATTCCAAAGGCAGCATCCACTGGTTTCCAGCTCGAATTCGGTTCTTGAGCGTGATATGATGCGTCAAGGTCGTATATGTGTACCATGGTCAAAGTTTTCCAGATCCTCAAGTTCAAATGTAGAAGCGTGTTATTGGTCTTCAACGGCACTTCGAGTATTGGCCAAGTAAGAAGCTAAGAGCGATTCTTCAGGGCGATGACAAGAGATGTGCATGCTGAAGAATTCAGCATTACTGGTTGTCAGGATTCAAATGCCCAGACCGGAGCTGAAAGAGTATGAATACAGCGTCGGCTGGAAGTCGTGGTCTTGATCTCAAATCAAGGAGTTGAAGTCTGTAGGCGAGTCGACGTGACCATCTCCATCCTACCAATAAGCAGGAACACCCTGAGGGGCAAACATGTTCTGATGCTGCTGTGGTTGTTGATGTTGCCGTTGTAGATGCTGCTGCTCCCTTGTCGTCTGATTCTGGAGTTGACCCTGCAATTGCCTCTCCACCTCATCCTCTTCCACCCCATCCATCTCTTCTTGTTCTCCCTCTTCCTGATTATCAGTAACCCTCTGCTGTTTAAGTTGCATCTTATACTTCTGCAACTCATTCGCAACATCCTTCTCACTGAACAAGCCCTCAGGAAACAATTCTCTTAACCTCAACAACCCTTCCTTCCTACCCAACCCTTGTTTAGCGATTTCCCGTATCGCCTCTTGCACACCCTCTGCCTCTCTAGCTCTACGCCGATGATTAGGCAACGTCCTCACATCAACCGGAGGATGGTTATGCAAAGCTGGATCCGTATCCCCCCACCTAATCTCCCACTCTCCCTCTGGCTTCTCCCTATCCACCGCCCACGCCCACACCCGACTCGGACATCCCATTTTCAGACTAGCTTTATCTCTTCGTCTCTGTTCTTCAGTCAAATGCCGTGTGTTTTTTGGTTTCCCGCCTAGTACGCAAGTGATGTGCCATTTGTAGTATACACCCCCTGGGATTATGGTTTTGCGGCCTCCGCGTTGGGAAGTGGGTTTTACGCCGGCTTTTTTTACGACGTCGAAACCGTGAGCAAGGGTGTGGGTGTGGCAGAGGGTCATGAGGTCGGCGAGGGTGGCTGCTCGGAGGCCGCTTGGAATGGGTTTGATGTAGTAGCTTTCGCCGTCTTTGGGTGTTGCGGTTGGACGAGGGAAGGAAGGAGCATTGGAGGGGTCGGGTGTTGTGGTTGTCTCTGTCGTTGGTGGTGGTGGTGGGGTCGGTGTATGGGTTCTCGAGGGTGCGTGTAATTTGGCAATCAGGAGGTCGTCAAAGTCCATCGTTGTGGTCGCTCTTTCCTTTCGGGCATGCGATGAGATAGGAATTTGGCAATTCGATAAAAGAAGGTGCCAAAAGAGTGCGAGAAAGGAAGTCGCAATTACCGAATGGGCAGTTGCGACGAGTGTGGGGAGACCTCGATGGAATTCAGTCAAGACATCTGTCACTCGGGAAACATCTTTTGGCCGCACTTGATGATATATCCTTCTTGTCAATACCACTTTTGAACAGTAAAACATGACTAGCAATCTGCTATTCTCGATCGTAATGACGAGCAGATGGATTTCCATACATGCTACACCTCCTAATCTTACTTACGACCATCTTGCGTCCAGAATAGATCACATCGAGCGACAGTGCACATACATAGCGATTGTTTTGAATTGTTTTCAATCATGGTGGTAGAAATATTCATGTATCTCTGCATGCTAACAATGCTAGACGTCGATGCTATCCAGAGAACGCCGCTGCTAATAACTGATGCTCAAATGCTCGTAGACAATGCAGTGTCGAGGGACCATGGTCAAGCAATCTTCCTTGCCTTTTGTCCATCTGGAACGACCTCCTCAAACAACTTTAGCCTTTCCTTTTCCTTTGCTACTTTTCTTTGCCTTCTTTGCTTGGTCTTCATCTGGTATAATCGGCTCTGTAGCGTTCATGAGATCAGTCAACCAGTCTGTGGGTGCTTCCGTATCTTGTATCGCAGCTGGTTGCTCGAGTATCGCTTCAGGTGCAGCTTCTGTCTCCACTGCTGCTGTTGCTTCGTTCATCGGCGCTTCCTGAGTTTGCTGGCCTTCTTGAGCGAGTTTCGCTTGGGCAGCCTCTGCTTCCGCCTTCTTCTTGGCCATCTTTTTGGCCGCAAGCTCTTGAGCTTTTCTCTTTGCTTTTGGAATGTAAGGTTGTCCCTTTGGTTTAGGATTGAACCTCTGCTTTTTCTTCTTGATTGGAGGTTTGACGGAAGCAGGTTCTGCTTCAGGGCTGGATTGTACGGCTTCTTGTTGTTGTTGTTGTTGTTCGACGACATTCCATCCAGCAACCATGTCCAGTTCGTTGCTGATCCGCTTTTGTCGATCTTGTTGGGTTTCGTCACTGCGGTCTGGTTTGATGAGTTCTTTGGCGTCTTCCTCAGTGAGGATTTTGGATGTGTCTTCGTCGCCAGTGATATGGGCAACGTAGCCGAGCCATTTGGTCAACCATTCGTCATTGACTTCGCCTGACGCAAGCAATTTTGGGTCAGTGCCGGCAGGGAAGGTCGGAGGATTTGGTTCTGGTGGTTCAGCCAAGGCTTGTGCGATCGAATTGACATCTGGAACTTCCTCGACGGCCTCTTCAGGTATCTGTGCAGGTTTTTGTGTCGTAACAGCAGCTGCGCTCGAGGGACCAGCAACAGCAGTAGCAGGCAGACTGAGACGTGGGCGTTTTGCAGGTCTCGCGTCTGAATCGTCTGGTCGTGCTGGTGGAAGAGTCGTCTGCCTCCTTGAGCGTTTGTCGGTCAAAGCAGGTTTCGCATCAATCTGCAGACGTTTCAATTCTCGTTCCCGTTTGAGAGCCTTTTTCTCTTCTTCCTCCTTTTTCTTGGGATCTTCTTGGTCTTGACCTTCTTCTGCCGTGACGTAGAGCTGCTCTTGATCTGTATCATGCGGCTTGTCTGGTTCCTTGTCTTTTTGTGGCACATGTACTGCTTGTATGACATTGTCCACCACCGGTTCCTCGACATGATTTGACGTCTTCTGTTCCAACTCTTGGACAGCCTCCGACTTGAGCTCAGGAGCACTGACAGCTGTCGGTAGTGTAGCAGGTACAGCCACAGGTGGTTCGGGTACGCTCAGGGTGTTTTGCAGAGCAGGTGGATCCAGATGGTCATTGTCAATCTTGCGCCGCTTGTTGTTCTTCGGTTGTTGTGGTACAGCGGTAAAGTATTGAGTGATTTTGCGCTTGCCGGCAGATTTGGTAGTGATAGCAGGCGATTCTGTCGAGGGTTGTGGGTTGCTCGTCTGGGGTTGTGTTACAGCAGTAGGAGATGGGACTCGTTCAGTGGCAGCAACAACATGTGGAGAGTTTGGTGAGTCTGAAGGAGAGGGGGTGAGCAAGACTCCTCCATCAGGCAGCAAGTGGAGCGGTGCTTGGTCGGGTAGAGATTGGGTTTCGTCCATGAGCAATTCCTGTCGCATTCCGCTGCGCCGCGTGCCTCGTTTTGCTGCTGATGATGATGACGACGACGATGATGAAGCAGCGACTCCTCCCAGACTAGGATTTGCATCGATGGTCAGTCGACGGAGTTCCTTGCTCATCTTCTTTGTGCTAGCAGGAGCAGATCGAATGTGCATGTGTCGTTCTGCTGACGGCGTTGTCGGAGGGGTCGCGCTTGCATGCGCTCGTCGCGTTGCTACCATTGTCTGCTTCCTTCTATAGGTTGAGTATTATATATACGTCCAGAAAGTAAATTGTGTGAGTCGCGCCTTCCTCGTCTTGTCGTTCTTTCTTGTTTGTGTCGATGTTGGCAACTGCCAGAACTGCTAGAAACAACTTGGGAAGCTGCAACGCAACTGCCACAATCAAAGCCAATTGTGTTGTCAATGCACGGGCCCAACTTGACGTAGCCTCCAACCCGCCCTGCATTTCCCTACCCACAGCCCTACCCGCCAGTCTTGATCTTCTTCTTCTGATCCATCTTATCATGAACATCTTATTCACATTTGTCTCGATCAAACATCCAGTCTCGATGCTGAGACAATGCTGAGACATTGAGTTCGACCTCATCTCGAAACTGCATACCAGAGTCACACATGTTTTGACCAGATGAGACATTATCTTCAATTGTAACATAATCTGTGTGAGACCTCTCATGCATAATGATGGCATTCCCTTGCTTCTAGTCCCTGGTAGAGAAGAGGTCAGTGTGTATACACAGGCTTCAGAGCTGTGTCTACATTATCATCATGTTGAAGTTCGATCCCCTTTCTTTCTCCCAATGAATCTTCTGTCTGTTCATCCACTGCCAAATATTTGGAATGGTCGCAGATCTCTCGTGTTCTTGCGAACTCAATCTGTAGGTATCAAGATGCATGATAAGTTCTGCTTTTGATAATGGTTTTGGTGGAAGCATGAAATCTGTTGATAGGAATATCCCTGGCGCGAAGCTCTATTAAGCCAACAGCATCGAAAAGCAGAAAACTATACCCCGTTCAACGAGTGTCTACTTGAGATGACCAACCACAGGCTTATAAGACGACTTTAGATTGACTCTCTGATGACAAGTCCACCTTGGAGGTAGCCCATCCGAATGCAAAAAGAATTGAGTACGACTGCTGCCAACCATCGAGAGCCTGGAAACACAGCCCGAAGATGCATAATATCTGACACTCGCATGAACTCGCTGTCATCAGAGGATGAACGGCTCCGAGTCTCACTCCTATCTTCTCTGTGCCTATCTACACGTGCAAATTGGGTCCACTGACCATCAATTCGAACTACATTCTCATCTAGACTTATTACCAATACTGCAGCAGCATTCACCGAGTCACCCTGACGCATGACAACACGTGCGGACGTGTACATCCTTCGAAAATGATCCATCGTTCCGCTGACACAATCATTGCAGTCTCTGCAAGAAGTTCACCGATTTGCACTGGCGCCTGATAACACGTACGTGCCTGTATATTCTGCTATATTGACCTATCAACTCTTTTACACGTCTATCACCAGTGTCTACAAGACTTTCACCGGGTTTCTTTGGCGCCTGATAACACGTGCATGCCCGGATATTCTGCTATGCTGACCCATCACCTCTTCGAAACCACAAGTTCTATCATGCGCAGCTTTCTTTCCCACACCTGGTCAGAGAGCTCCGAGCGCATGCAAAGCGCATGACAGACACGAGCTTGTTCATGCGCCCGCAGGGCACTACAAAGCGCCCTTCGAGGCCTGTTGTGCCTTTCTTCCCTCTCAACCACAAACCAAACATCCCGTCCCACCTCAAACAACCAAGACAAATCCCAAACATGAAATACACCTACAATATCTATCAATGGTGCATCTACAACTGCTGCTGCACGGAAATCTTCCTCGACATGGATCCATCAGCTCTCTCGCAACATTCCACATACTTCCGTTGGTTGCTTGCTTTCTCCAACACACCTTGGCACTACCGCAGTCCTGCAAGACGGTTCAAAGACCTCCATCTCCATCCTTTTCGACATTGGATGCATGAAAATGCACTCAGATATGTGTTTTGCGCCATCAACAAGGCTAAAAATGGAAAGAGGATTTTCTTGGAGATACCACCAGACTTTGGACTGGCGGTGCAGGTGTACCAGGTGTGTGTTTTTTTGCAGGTCGAGGAGTGTATTGGGGCTTTGCATGGGCACATCAGACAAGTTATCAGAGAAAGACCTCTTGAGTCCGTGGAGCTTGAGACGGTTTGGTATTGTCTCAGCAGTCTTGCACCCAAGGTCTACGAATTTGCTGTCTGCACTCAGTATGAGCGCGAAAGACAGGTGTGGTTGTTGGGGCCGATGCTTGGACATACAGAGCAGGAACATGAGAACGCGAGACATGTCGAAGAAGTGGAAGACTCATCGGGAGAGGAGACGATTGTTGTGGCGGATACAGATCAAGACACGAAAATGATCTTGGACGACGTCAGTACAGACTCGGATGAAATCGGTTTTACAGCAGAGGACGAAGCAACCAATCGAGACGACGAAGGATTCGATCAAGAAGACGAAGCAGCTGATCACGACGAAAGACGCAGTGAAGAAGACTCGCAACCCATTCCAATCATTCACCTTCGACGTCGAAGCCTACCTACACCTCACTCGAAAATCATGTACGATATCGACACAAGCGAGTTCCGCGAGTGCGCAGACGAAGAGCTTGAATATTAAGCAAACAGTGGTAAAGGAGTGTCACCTTTACAGACCACGAGCAAGCAAGACACAAACAATCTTTTGACTATGGAACAAGCAGCACAGCAGATCTAAAAAGCTAGATCTCAACCTCGAGCTGCGAAACTAACGTGGATATCTCACAGAGATCTAGAATGTCAGATCTCCAAGCAAATCATGTCTTTGATGAGCATCTTTCATGTACTCAACCAGTCTTTTCTCTTTGCCTCTCTCGTTACTCCGCTTTGTGTTGTACATACGGCTTCGAACCGGTGAAATATCTTGTTATTAACAGAAGTATAAGGGAGATTTCGTCACTTAGTCAAGCTGGAAGGCATTTCTTGACGTAGAATTGTAGCAGATGTCGTTAAAAGATGGTTGTGGAGAAGGTCAAATCGGAATGTTCATGACGCAATCTGCGTGGTTGATCGGAAGGGAACAGCTACCCAAATTCTTCCACCCTTTCCTTTCTGCTTTGTCACTATACCAGCTCCTCTAGAGAATATGCCAATCTTCTGCCTACTATCATCGCCGCTTTCTCAGGTCCACGAATTTGTCTCTTACCCCTTGCCATGACCGCACACACTCGGTCGTCGCTCTACCGACGCCCTCCCCAGCTTTCGGCCTCCAACCACCCGACACACGCACTCTACCGCCGAAGCTTCGCCGTCTCGACACACAACGCAAAACCAAGCCAACAGCAAGCTGAGTGGTAAGAAAGGAGCCATGTTTCAAGAAAGAACCGGGAGTACACTTTGGCTTGCTTCTGTCGATGCCGTTGCTTCCCAGGCTTCAGACCAACTACCCCACAACCACAACGACCACGACATATCTGCTATCCAGCCTTCCCTCGACAAAACCAATGCCCTGAACGGGCAAAAATGGGTCTCGCCGGGAATCGAACCCGGGACCACTCGCAATTGGCTTAGAGTTTTCAAGGGTGTCGAAGACAACCTCCCTAAGCGAGTATCATACCGCTAGACCACGAGACCATGATCAATTGGATGGAATTGATGGTGGTGCGGTCGTTTGGCAGGTTTAACAATCTGCTGACGATGGAGTCGAGTAGGAGTGAGCAGCGATACACTAATCGCTGGATGAAGCCTTCGTCGATGTGTCGTTCACTCATTCCGTACGACTCTTCGTGGAGCTCATGTGCGCCATTTTTGAGGCAGCAGCAGGTTTCACACCTTTTATGTCCACTTGATTGATCAAGGACCTTCACCTCGTCGAAGCAGGTTCGAGCTCCTACAAAGACTCGAGATCAACATGACTTGATTTAAGTCCAGCATTCGATTGGTAGGTAAGTCAATTGGGCTGACTGTCTCGTTGGTCGAAGATACAAGCGCATTCCGTCCCGATTGATCTAATCTGAACACTCCATTTTGGCTTGAGCAACTGCTGATTTCAAAAATTATGCTCTGATCAATCCCGCATTTTCCACATGTCAATATCTTCAGAGAATTGGGCCGACTTTCTGCTGGTTATCGACAAGCCGCCCTATCCATATGCATTGCTGATTTCCTTTGGCCCGTTGCAAACGGCTGATCTTCGGAGATTAGATGACCTCAAATTTCGATCTTTGTATATGTGCCCACCTCGCCAAGGCTTCAACAAATGGGGTTGTGGTCTAGTGGTATGACATCTTCTTAGCATTGCTCTTCTTGAGCAGTCCTGAGTTGGAGAAGGTTCTGGGTTCGATTCCCAGCTACTCCACTTTTTGTTCATGAGGGTCTTGTATGTGGTCAGGCTACTGTTTTGCTTGAGTGAGACGATGTTCGTTCCGCATGCCAGCGCCATGTTTGATTAAGCTAAGCTAGGTGCCTTCCATGACTGGTGGAATCGACGTTGGCCGTCGAGTTGACTGTGATCGTGGCATCAGACATTGGCTCAGAACCAGGTACATCAACAGCATTTTGACAGGCACAAAACGTCTTCAAGACAGGTGATTGCGACACAGCTGACAACAGCAAAAGACAGAATGTAAGCGAGTATCACAACAAGTATTTTTGATCTAAGTATGTTGCGTAAAATAGAAGAAGTTATACACGAAGCGAAGCATCATTGCAACTCGGAAGAAAAGAACAGTCACCGAAAAACCCCTACACACCTCATCGTACCTCTATCAACCCAAGTCTACAGACACTGAGAGTACCAGTCATTTTGGACCTTGCAGGTAGTGCCCGAAACGCAGGTTGTAGGTCCAGTCCATCCCTTACCACCACACTGATACCACTTGGCAGCAACGCCACTGCTCGAGCCCGAAGCAGCAGAAGCAGCAGGGGAAGCAGAAGTAGCAGCAGCAGCAGAGCTAGTAGGAGCAGCAGCCTCGGAAGTCTTGACAATAGTTGACAAAGTAGTAGCAGGCTTGGTAGATACCGCAGCAGCCGAAGTGCTAACAGGAACCTTTGACGAAACAGCAGAAGTGGCAGCCTTGGATGATACAGCAGCAGCGGAAGTTGCGGGTGCGGCACTGCCTGCGCCACAGCTGATTACAGCAGGGCCGGGAGCCTTGTATGAGGTGTAGATGGAGGAGTCGTAGATGTTGGCAAGGATGCCGGGGTCAGTGGCAGTGTAACCGCCAGGCAGCGACATCTCAGCCGACGAGGCAGGCGAGTAGGATCCGGATCCGGTAACCTTGATCTGGGCACAGGACTGGTAGAACTGGGCACCGCCCTCAGAGCTGGCGGAGTGGAGAGCAAGCAGCTCAACACGCATGAGGTATTGGCCAGGAGCAATGCAGCTGGGCATGGTGAACTTTTGCCAGCCGAAACCGTTGGAGTCGGTGTTCTTGATCATATCATCGACACCCCAGACACCCGATGAGGTGACGGCATCGCTGGCAATCTTGAACCACTTAAGACCGGTAGCAGAAGCGGAAACGGCATCGTCGACCTTGGCGAGGTAGACTTGAGTAGGACCCTTGTGAGAAGAGGCGATGGGGTTGTCCGAGTCACTGGATCCCTGAGGTCCACCAAGGACGTGAGCCCATCCGCCAGCGACGGAAGCACCGGCAGGGATGGTGATGAGCTTAGAGGAAGTGCCGGAGCTGGCACCGCAGAGAATGTCGCTGGAGGTGACATCTTGGACGGGGTTGTTGCTGGATGGAGCACGGATACCAGTCAAGGAGCCTTGGTCAACACCATCGACCATGATACGCTGCATGATGGCATGGGCGTTGACCGAAGAAGCGGCAAGCGCCAGAGCAGAGACGACAGAGTACTTCATTTTTGAGAAATATAGTTGGAAATGCCTGCCAGAGGATCAAAAAAGTATGGTAAGTGGTTATGAACGAGAGTCGAAGGTCAGAAAAGGCTGTGGTGAGAAAGGAATGTCGAAAGTAGAAACGATGTTTGAAATGGATGGGAAAGTTCAATCCTCGAGGAGCAACATTGATCTTATATCTCGATCAGGAGCTTTGTCTGTCCCACCTCAGGACGAGACTCAATATGGCTCCTTAACATCCACCATATCGAGACAGGATAGAACGCCACAGGCCATAGGCTAATACGAAGCCAAGGCGGTTAGTAGACATCGATCATTGAACAGTACACGCCAAGTCGTTTTCTGGTATAGGGCAAGGGCTAATTGAGGGAGGCGATCTGGTGAGATGTGACCGCGAGGCTCGCGTATGGCATGCGAAAGCGAGAACAACGTGCCTGCAGGGATATAAAGAGGAAGGTCGTGTATACTCGAAACAAGTTGGTTGTTGCCAAGCACAGTCTGAAGCGCCTCGACCCGCTGAAGGAATGGCCAGCTTAGCGAGACTTTGGACTGTGCTATCTTTACTCGTATGAGTGGAAGCGTGATCTGGGAGTCAGGCCCGAGGTACCGCAAAAGGATATGGCAAGCATCAAATGACCTCCCGTTGAGAATCCCTCTGTTCAATAGAGAAGCGGTCGCCAAGAACAATCATGCGATTCAGAAGTTCGAAGCAAACGTGTGGGGGAGGCGTCGTGAGAGGAAAAAGTTTCTTTCATCTCGCTTCAGCATGAGCCTCCTGAAGCACGCTACGCAGCTGCATGCGTTTCATCCTTCGGAAAGCGCAAGCGATACCACAGACATGGATCATGAATGTTTGTTCGCATCGTGATTCTCCTGCCTCGATGCTTTCTGGTCCATGATATATGATTGTATACCCTTGAATGTGGATTCACGATGGTCTCCCTTTTCGTCACCAGAGCTGGCTATGCTGGCAGTAGAGCTCGCTGTATGGACAAAGCTTGCGGCTGTAGGTTGAGAAGTTGTATAGCATCTGGCCTTAATTAGTCGATTCGTGCGAGAGAGCAATAAGTTCTCAGTGACGGTCTTTTCAACTGTCTGATAGCGCGAGGTCGCTTCAGCTGATATTGCTGCAGGTATGCATGGTAGATGATGGTTGGCTTTGTAGTGTCACTGCGTGACTCAGGAGTATAGGCTCGTACATTGTTACGGCCGCTGTGTCCTCGGTCGCTAACATAGAGATGAGGCGACAATGAGGGGGCAGACGCAAAATGAACCATGTACCATAGTTATCGATGGGTTTCTGCGAAGATTCTTCGAAGGGCGCCTGGAAGAGTTTTGTCGCTTCGCCGCTGGATCGAAGTCTTGCAGAAGTTCGGGAGCGTACAACGCCGACTTTGTGACTACGACGTCGTTGAGACTATGCAGTCTGGTGAGTATCACGTTCCGGATCACAACAGGTCCTGCGAACGTCTATGTCCTATGTAATATGAGATAATCGCAAGTGTAGCAGTGTCGAAGATCATCTGTACTATCTCATGGCAGATGGACTTCAACGATTTGACATACGGCAGGGTGATACCTCCAACGAATATTTCCAGCAAGAAATGTAGTATACAAACGTGAGCGCTTTGTAAATATGACTATCGACTACTGTAGAAGTGAGAAACACACCTATATACCCTAGTCTTTGAGTCTAAAACCGGCCCATACCATATGTGACCGTTGCCGTCGACAGGACGAGTTTCACTATTTGCTTCACTAGAAGACGCTTCGAGACCATACGACTTCGACCAATCAATCTTAATCGTGAATGGAGAATCTCAAGTTTCGCATGATTTGGACAATATCTAGCTTTATTGAATCTCGACGCTCTCTATTGATACAAGAACGTCTTGACGATGCGCCTGATTGCTCATCATACTGCCGCCAACGCACCAGAAGCATGTGATTTGGCCTTGATGACCGATACTTGAGCCATACTGCAAGGTTGTGCTCTTTATCAAGGCGAGATGGCCGAGCGGTCTAAGGCGCCAGCTTAAGGTTCGATCTGATACGCTGGTCCGAAAGGGCGTGGGTTCAAATCCCACTCTCGTCAATATCTTTTTGTTTTTGACCTGTCTGAAGGTTGGGAGAAGGGAGGGAGCATGGTGGTGAGGAAGAAATTTTTGTACGGCGTCTGGACCCTGTTTTGGCGCGTCGAAGCCTCGCTGCACAAAGAAGCTGGGCAGAATTTGTGAACAACTTGGCGGATCCCGAGTGCGGGGTTCTCTCATAAGAGTTGTGCACCTTGAATGAATGTCAATGACCGTTTGCTGGCTCACCACGAGCTTCGCTGGCCAAGGGACAACCATAGCGACATCTGAAATACGTCGCATTGTCGGAGGTGATCATCTTTGGTATGCTGACAGATTCGAGGCTTACTAGTATTCGTAATGGCCAAGAGATCCTTCTATAGGATTGACGAATAGAGAGAGAGCTTGACTTGAAATTAGCCTTACACCACAGCACCAAGAATACAGCCCACGAGGCATTGGACGACGCGTCACGAAGACTGTACGTGCTGATAGGCAAAAGAAATCATCACCAAGGAATCTCAGCCCGAGACAAGAGTGATCTGGGCAAACAGTGCGGGCGATTGATGGTACACACAGCCGCGTGGCTCGGACGATTGACATGTTTCTTACACAAGATTCGAGAAGATGGTGTGGAGTAGACATGTAGAAGATCGACTTGAAGAACCGCGGACAGTCGGGGAAAGAGTAGGCATGAGTCCGATGAGGCTGTGGATGTTGGTAGAGCTTCGCCGATGGAAGAGACCACAGCGGACAAGTCAAAAGTTCTGTACAGGCAGCTCAAGGCGGATTCGATCAACCTACAGAACACAGTGAAGAAGGATTACAAAGGTTCCTTGCATGTGTTGAATGACCGGCTGCCGGATGTTGGCCTGGTAGATCAGCAAGAGATGTACGAGGCAAGGCGGACCTGACAACCACCGACAGCTCCGACTGTGGATGAGAAGAGACGTCAGTAAAATCTCCGAAGCATCACATCAGATTTAACAGGACAAGAAGCATCATGGACCTGACGAAGGACAAGTTTTGGTGGTGGTTGGAAAAGAAGTTGATGGTGACGTCTTGCTGCTTTCGGACGACCCCACGGACTTACTAGACCCAATGAGGCAAAGCGTTCGGACTTTGTGAGGCAGCTTATTCTTATTCCTGCTGCTCTCTCTCCGCCCTGCCTCATGCTTGTTGCAGCACTAGAGAACGTATCCGAGGGGCGCGCGTGAGCAGCCAAACCAACGAAGACCTTCGGAGAATACGCGTCACTGCTTGTCAGAGGCGATGAAGAAGGGTCCAGAGGTCTGCGACGGTCGGTGCATGACGCGGCTGTGCAACAGAATCAAGGCTATATAGGCAGAGGGGCAGGTAGGTTTTTTCCTTGCATTCAGTCATTTCCTGTCCAGAACCAGACACACATACACATACCCCACACGAAAGACGAAAGACATACCGGTTCACAATGAAATTCGACTTCTCCATCCTCGCCGCTGCCACCGCCCTCATCGGCTCAGCCACCGCAGCACCCCAAAACAACAACAACGGTAACAACTGGCAGAGCTACGCTTCGCAAGCAAGTTCTTACTGGGCATCAGCCAACCCCTCCGCAACGGGTGATTGGTCTTCGTGGGCCAATGCCGCCTCGTCGTACTGGAACAGTGTCAGCCCCAGTGCCGCTCCCTCGCAGTGGTCATCCTATGCTTCGGCCGCATCCTCATACTGGGCTTCCAACAGTGCTAGCATGATCACCGCCGCTCCCAGCGCTTTCCCTTGGGCTGGCGGCTTCGGCTCCGGAGGTCACGGCGGCCCCGGTGGATGGCGAGGCGGCAATGGGTACGGTCCTTTCGGCGTCAACAGCAATGGCACAAACTCTGGCTGGGGTCCTTGGGGTCAAAGCGGTGCTTGGACTTCTGGACCTTGGACCTCTTGGTGGGGTGGCAGCAACTGTCCTGACAGCACCTGGTCTGGTTGGACTTCTGGCCCTTGGGGCACAAACGCACCTTGGACTTCTTGGTCGGGCTGCAAGGCTTCCACTACTGCCACTTCGACCGTCACTACTACTGTCTCGGGTGTACCCACCACTTCCCTTAGCTATGGCATCCAGGTAAATGCAGCCTCTGCTGCTTCTACCGCCTCTGGATCAGGCTCTGCAGCCACAGCTTCTGCGACAGGCGCCGCTAACAATGTCGGCGTTTCTGGAGCTGGTGTTGGTATCGGAGCCGCTGTTGCTGCTGTATTGATGCTGTAGGCACTTCAAAGCGATTTGTATGGATACGAATTGCATGACTTTGTTATGAGAAGGATACTACGGGTCACTTGTATGTTAGATTGTCAATGATTTCAGAACGAAACTGTCATTCCTATTTACCATTATCTTCACGTTGTATAACACTAGCTGCTCAGCTCGAGTCGGCTAATCAACAATTGCTCTCTTACTGGTAGCAAACTGAAAAGTGTAGATGGATCAGGGCTATCTGTGCTCGATGTGTGTGAGCCGAATGCGGATGGAGCTGTACTGTGACGCCAAAAGCCCTCCGCACCGGGCGCAATCGGAAGCCATCCAGCTTCATCTTCGTTCGCCCAAATCTCAACGACACAACACGAGCAGGGATCACTAGACCCTCACGTCGTAATAGTTATGCTGGTAGATGCTTATATCTGTTACTGTCTTGGCGAGCGTATCGAGCGACCCTCCGGCGGGCTGAGAGGCGGTATAGCATGAGTCCAGCACGACGCTTACGGCTGCACTCGCACTCTACCGGACTCTGGCTTGAATTATAACATCTCCAGTTTGCACCGTTCTCTCTGGTCTCAGAGATTATGGCTCACTGTCGGTGGGCATCGTGATATCTGGTATCTTACCTCTTCAAGGCATAAGAGGTGCGGAACTAAGTTCGCCAGTGGAGCGCCTATTCTCTTCGCCAACTACCTCTCACTTTCAAGCTAACAAACCAAATTGAGAGCTGGCAGACTGAGTTCACAGGCCGCGAAGAGGGGTTGAGCAGTTCAACATGTCGGCAACCAGCATGCAGCACTGAGAAAGACACGGAAGCACGTGTGAGAGAAAGATACAGTGGACAGCACCCTCATCGCCTTCAGCACCGTGGCCAACGACGATGATATGCTCCTCTGTACCACAATTTTGGCCTAGGCGAACAAGGGGGCCCCGTCATGGAAGCATTTAGCCTACAGCGTTGGCCCGTTGCTATCAGAAGAAGAGACGAGACGCTTAGTTATCCGGCGATCGCATTGGCCCTGTGCTGGAACATCGAGAAGGCATGAACGGGAGGTGCTTGTCTCGAAATCTTCCAAACGTCGCTGTAATCCGAATATCAGGGGTAGACATGGTAGGACATTGCTTCTCTTCTCCTTGGAGGTGTCGAGGTTGGACAGAGGGAGCCCATCACGCATTTCGAGTAGATCCAGGTCCGACGACATGAGCAGCCATAGAGGTAGGAGCAAGGCTTGCTAGCAGCCTGATGTTTATCGAAATGCTTTTCTCTCTTCCTATCTCTTGCACCGACTTGAATGAGAGTCTTGCAGATGATGAACATCACTGTATGGGCGGCATCAGACATGGATAGGGCTATCATATCTATTGAATAGTGTCAGTAAGGTCCAGCCGGATGGAAGGCGATAGGGGAGCGGGCAATGATTGATGCACGGTTGGTATGGTCTCGAGGTATGGCAGCAGTATCTTCGTTGTTTGCATAAGGAGATTCGGGAGGTTACCAGAATAGGACTAGCCCTTGATGGTAGTGTGTCGTTTTTGTGCATATCGACGGACTATTCGAACGAGGTAAATTCGCGTCGTCCCAAGCGAAACACAACAACACAAGATACTCCTGCACAACCTCACATCCACCTCTTTTTGCACCTCGCTCCACCATCCATCGCGCCATCCCACCATGGTAACAACCAGAAGCGACACGCAAAAGGCTCGTAGAGTCACGAGAAGCATGGCTACCACCAAGTCTGGCTCCTCGAGGGTCACCACACGCAAAGCGTCCGCCGCTCCCAACAAGACAGCACAAAACCCCAAGACAGCAGCTCCCACCAAGACAACTACCAAGCCTGCATCCGCCTTGAAGGACAGCGCTACACATGACCCCAATCGCGAGAAGATCACCGCAATAATCAACACCGATACCACTATCAGACCTGTCACCAGGAGCATGTCCAAGAAGGTCAATCAGACTGCGGCCATTAAACCTTCAACCACGTCAACTGTCAAGAAATCTTCGGTCAAAGCCTCAACTCGCCCCAATGCAAGTGATTCTCCTGCTACCAGACCAGCCACACGCAGCATGGGAACCAACGGCGAAGGCTCTACCATCGATGTAGTCCCTGAACCCGATGTTCAAGCTAACGAGAACCTGGCCGCTGCATCTCGCCACGACACTAGAAGTATGGCAGAGGAGAATACTGTCGCACCTCCATCCTCGACCATCAACGCTCCTGTCATTGCTGTCGGAGCTCGAGATCGCTCTGGAAACCCCAATACAACCATTACCCCTGGCGCTCGTATTGTCAGACCCGGACTTACAGTCAATATCACCGTAAATCAAGAGCGCTCCTGGGCCGGCAGAAACCGTGCTTCACTCAGACGTGCTCTTGAAGGTCATCAAGAGTGGGCTGACTTCACCCATGGCCAGCGCAGAGAGATGGTCAGACTGTTTGCGTGGATCGAGTCGGCACCAGGCAGGACTCATCATGATTACTTTGACCTCCCTGTCCGCCACGCGGCCTTGACCACCAGACCCAATGTTGAGCATTCGGTAGGTTCTTCTTCACGATGTGGGCTGAGTAGGATCACTGACAAGTTGGCAGATCATTCCAAGAGTGCGCGCTTGGTTCGAAGGCTTGAAGATGCACAACGACGAGGATGACTAGGCTACTCACAAGGAGGAGGAGAAAGAGGCTACTGAGGAAGACTAAGCTCTCAAAATGGATGTCGTGAAGGTTCATGGTAAAGGTAGAAGGATTGAAGGTTTCGGGGTTGGACTACTAGCAGGGATGAGATTAGAGAAGATGCACAGGAGCTGGAGGACATGCCAAGAGTGACTGCGCTCATGATGATACCCTGTAGCACTGAAGGTTACAAATGCAGCTACTTCTCGAAGCGGAGAGGAGTAATAAATCAAGCTTCAAACCCATTCTCTCCTCCCATGAAATCATGCTGCAAGTACTCTTTGCGGCTGATCGGCAGCGAAGGCAAGTGATTGTGCCTGTGAGACGATCGTGCAGCAGGCTCTTATTATCACCCTTTACTTATCATGAACGCCAAACATCGCACATCGCACAATCGTCACCGATATCAACAGAGACACCATGATGTCCCTCGTCACTCTCCTCACCAAGACCATCTGGCTCCTCATCGCTCTGGTGATCGACTACTTCTTCTTCATGCTCTCCGGCCTCATCATGTTCTTCTCGCTAGTCCTCGTGCTGCACTTCATCGGATTCTTTGGCCGCAACGACATTGCCTGGCGCGACGTCGATACAATTGGATACATCATGCGCGATTTCTTTCTGTACATGTGGATCGCGATCACTCTGGAGGCCTTGTTGCTCCACGTAAGTGCAAGAGCATGACTTTCGTTCGCGAACATACCTGACAGTCCTTGTACAGAAGTATTGAACTCTCAATCAGCGACCTGCTCATGTAACGTGCTATCGCAATGCAGCTTACTCTTGCTTTTGGTATGTCAACCACTGAGAGCGCTGAAATTGCACTATTGACCCTACGAGCAGCAGTCATTCAATGGACACTTTCCTTTTCCATGCACAATCGTACATTTGAACAGTGTTGAAGAACAAGATGCTTTGTGAAGTCATTGAAAACATGATACAAGAACTACAAATCAAAACTAGTTCTTTCCCTCTTGATCTCCACTCAGGTCGAAGTTCTCCTCTCGGGATCCTTACTACCACCGATACTTCGACGGAAAGTATCGAGCTCAAAATGAAGCTGCGCAGCTCTTGTCTTCAAGTCCTTCACATCCTTTGCCTGCTTGCTGAGAACCTCAATTTGTTGATCCTTGCGAGTGACATCAAAGCGAAGCAGACCAGCTCTAATCTTCAAATCTCTGATCTTCTGCTCCTTTGCGCTCAACGGAGGTGAGTCCAGCGCGCTGATAGATACTATACTACTGCTTCTCGACTTTGGAATATGCAGTGTTTTCTCGAGACGTCTGATCTCTGATTCTTTTGCACAGACGTTATCGAGGATGTTGGCCCATCTGTTGCCGTAGTCGATCCTGATATCTGCGATTTCTTGGTCTCTTTTTCTGATGGTGTCGCGAAGTTTTCGATTCGTTCTGGCGGATGCTTTTAGAGGTGATTCATGTCTTTTGTCGATCTTTTGTGTTGTTCTGGACTTCTTGATTTCTGCTTTGATGGGTTTGAAGTTCTCATTCAGTCGGGCAAGGAGCTCGCTAACGTTCTTGTCATTGTCGTCGACTGGGCTCACGAACTGATTGGCTGAAATCTTGAAGGCCCCTGTTGACCTCCTTTTGAACTGGCGCAATTGCTTCTTCGTGTTTTCGAGCTCGCGTTGTATACTTCCGAACTCCTTGTTTGCCCTGGCAAATTCTTGATTTACCTCGATCTCGAACTTCTTGTAGCGCTTGAGCTCGAATCTTAGTTCGGCGATCTCTTCTGTTGCTCTTCTAGCATCTTCCTGTGCTGCGCTTTGGGTTGCTTTGGCGTAGTGAAGCTGCCCCTTGAGAAAGTTCGTTGGTGTAGTGGGCTTGTTATCTGTTTTCGATGTTGTGGTAGTTGGTTGTTTGACTTGAACAGTCGGATGAGAAATAGTATTGACCTTGGCCGTCTTTATAGCAGGAGATACTGGCTTGATAGTGGGGGCTGGCCTGGGTTTGTCACCAAAGATTGCTTCGGTCGCGCTCGAGAAAGTAAAGCTAGGTTTGCTTGCAGTCATAGATTTCTGGAATGCTGCAAGATCAAATTCTTGGGTTTGAAATCCAGTGCCCTCACCTTGTGAGGGCGGTTGATCTGCAGCGGCTGTGAACTGAAGTGCTTCTTCGGCTGTATTGGAAGAAGGGGCCCGGGCTGGTGCACTGGCAGACAGAGATGGCGACTTTGCAAGCATTACGGGCAGAGGAACGGATGCTGGCGACGCCACTACTGCTTTCGAGCCAGAAGATGAGACAGGCTGCGCAGTCTGCCGCGATGCGGGTATCGGGGTTTGCTGCGATGTCATTTGAGGCGCTATCGGTACACGCGGCGAAGAAGAGTTCGGTGTTGGCTGTGCTGCGGACTGCAGCTGCGATATTGTGCGAGGCGTATTCAGTCTTTGTGGTCCAGCTTCTTCCGGGACCTTCTCTCGAATAACCTTATGGTTCTCCAAAAGAGTCTCGAAGGCTGGGAGGCTGATTTGAGTTGGGACCACTACATGAGAGCCTTTCGCTTGATTTGTCGTAGCATTCTTGGTCTCAGACTGCTTACTCCTCTCATCGTGGCCAGTATCTCGTTCAAGCAAGTTGATGCGATGTTGCAGAAAGCCTGACGAAGTCTGCGCGGCAGAAGTTCCTTCTTGACTTTTGGCGCTTTGGGCCTTCATAGCCTCAAGCTTTGCCTTAGCCGTGGATTTATTGGCAGCCACCTTGTTTGATAGTCTCTGAGATGTAGAGAGCTTCACTAGGTGCCTCACCTCCCAGTCGACGAGGTCTTGCTGTTGGGTATGGAGATCAAGCTGTACCTTGGCGAGTCTGGTCTCCAGATCCTCGCAGCGCTTTTGCATGGCAGATTCGTTCTGAACGGCGGTGTCTCGGACTGATTGAGCTGTAGGGAGCTCTGTTTGATGCTTTGCGTCTTGGTCTGAAAGAGTTTGACGCTGTGTTTGCAATTCCTGTTGCAGCTTAGCGAGCTCAGCTTCCAGATCCCTGTTTCGCTTTTCGGTAGCAGCTTCTTTGGTGATTGCGGCGTCTCGATCACGGATTGCTGTAGAGAGCGTATCTTGTGCTCGAGAATCTTTCTCTAGTGGAGTCTGTTGGAGCTGCTCGAGCTTGGATCGTGTAGTAGCGAGTTCAGTAGCCAGCTCATCTCTCTCTTTTCTGATGGCAGCTTCACTCGCGATTGCGGCATTGCGACCCTGCTGAGCGTCAGAAAACATTTGGATGTTCTTGTTGTTCGCGTCCTTAGACAATTTGTTCGATCGCTCAAGCTCTTTGATGCGCATATCCTTGCGAATCATGTCATCCTTCATCTTGTTCTCGGGTTGTGCGGGTGCTGCCTTTGCTGCTGCTGCTACTTTAGCCGCCTTGAGCTCTTGTTCAAGACGTTGAATGGTCGACTGTTGGCGAATGATATCTGTTTGAGCTTCGACGAGGTTTGATTCGGAGTTGGCAGATACCGGTCGAAGCTTGTCTGGGGCAGCAGAGCTCTTATGCTGGGCTTGATTACCTTTTGATTTACTAATGTGCTCTTCCGGATCTTGCCCTGTCTGATCATATTGTCTGCGTTTCTCAGGGTCCGACAGTATGTCGTACGCATATTTGATCTCTTGCATTCGTTTTGTCGAGTCCGGGTCAGGGTTCTTGTCGGGATGGTGCTCGCGGCTTGCATCTTGCCATGCTTTCTTGATTTGTGTCACGCTGGCGTCTTTCTGCAACCCCAAGACCTGGTACAGGTCTTTGTCAGGCGGCATCTTGAAAGGCGTGGTACTGTGTCGATGAGTACGATGTGCAAGATTCGACACTGCTCTGCGAAAAGTAGAGACTGAGGATTCCAAGCTCGGTACCGATGGATTCTACTCAATCTAGGAAAACGGACCCTAGGACAGAGAGGATATGGACGTAGGCGTGTCTCCTTGGAAAGGTTGGCGTCAAGACAACAAAGCATCCATCCGCGCGTTCTAGGCCGGCGTTTGCACAAAGAAGTAGTTCGCGTAGGAAGCGAACAAACAAAGCGACGCAAATGTTCTGACGAAACAAACAAAGAGTCAAATCCTACATCTACATATGGAACTTCAGCACAGACTTGGTCGGACAGCTGGAAGACGATACACCAACACATTTGCTCCTTCAATTTCTGAGTAGGTAGATTTTCTGCCCCTCCAAAGACCATCGCCGATTTCAAAATAGAAATCATCCCCCTCGAGACATACATGTGACACCAGAAAAGGCCATTCGTTGCGAATGTTAAAGTGTATAGTTAAAGCTGAGCAGCGATTCTTGCGACAGTTCTCAACTCTGATCCGAAGACAGTTCAAATCAGGTCCGGGACATCGAAAATTGTGGAAATTTATCACTCCATCACGGTGAGCCTTTACATCATTCAGCATGGAAAGCTATTTATCATCTTGTAAAAATTCTAATTCATTGAGTACATACCAAAAACCATGACCAGACGCCTTTATTATTTATGAACTCCTTATTGAACAGGTCAGAACGTTCGGCAATATAGAGAAAGAGAGGACCTTATCTCGTTTGAAAGACATTTCTTTCAGCTGTATTGAAGCTTGCGAGTCGTTCTCTGATCTGATCGCGCAGCTCGTTAGCATCGGGTCCGTCATCACCATAGATGACAAACAGCTGTCTTGTAGCCTCAACTTCATAATCTACGAATGCCTGCGATCTATATCGGCGAAATCTGTTGAAGAGTGTGTCGATCAGATCCTGGTTCTCGTTGTAGGCGTCTCCGAACGGCATGTTGATAGTTGCAAACTCGCGAGTCACCAGTTGTCGACCAACGTGAGTAAAAGCCAGTAGGCTGCGTGGAGGGATCGGGTCGTTGATGTTGTTAATGCCATCGAGTCCAACGGCAATAGTTCCGAGAACATCGTCAAGATTCGCAACACCTAGCCTCGCCATGTACTCTCTGCGCATGATGAAGTAGACGTGCGAGCCAGCGAGAACTTGACGAGCCAAAGGACGTCCGGCGAGCTCGAATGCTGCGTTTGCTACGGCATCCAATTGAGCTTGCTCCTCCTCGTCGATCTCGTCTTGAACTCTCTCGGCATCGGCATGAGACGCTTCACAAGATCCTTCACACTCGTCCCAGTTTCTCTCGCAAAGGAAGCACCATTCGTGATCGCACCCGAAATGCTCGCGGTACATGTGTTGGCAACCTCCGTCACGGTAGCAAACCACTTTGCACTTGGGGCAGCGCTTACCACCGCTCGATTCAGCGACCCTGATGGCTTCCTCAAGCTCCCTATCTTCTGTACAATCACCATCATGGGCAAGCTTTTTGCACTTGAAGCAGGTGAACTCACTACAAGAGTGGCATTGACGACTGCCCTTGGAAGACAGAGGAGCAGAGGGAGGGATGAAGCTGGCGCAGTCCGTGTTTGCACAGTAGAGGCGCTCGGCACTAGGAGTTGCCCATTCGATATTGATCTTGTTGTTCATTTTCTCGTAGAGTTCAGCTGGAACGAAAGGCTGAAGGGTTTGCAAGGATATCTCAGTATCACAGACAGCACAGGATGGGCGGTGAGAGTCCTCCTGTAGATTTGTTAGTTCGTTTGCGTGACAGTCAGAGCAGTAGCCAGAATGACCGCCGCAGGGGAGCTTTAACAATTGCACATTCTCTTCGGTACAGATGATGCAATCACCGGTAACAGTCGAAATTCCTGACATGCCAGATGCCTGGGAAGTTGAGTTGGATTGGGTGTTACCCATTTTCGATTCTTTGGTTGTGGTGGATTGTTTTGGTCAATTGGACTGGTGTGTTCTTGGTCTGTGAGTTGTTAAAAAAGTAACCCTGGCCTATTTTATAGCTACTTGGTATTTGTCGATCTCATTGGATCCTTTGAAAGATTCAACAAGGAATTGTGTTGAGAGCCATTGTTCGAGCGACCTGCACAAAGGGCCTCAATCATAGCCGAAGGTATGGTGAAAGAAAGTACTCGAGTGGTCAAAGAACACAGGACAAAGTGATGTGCAAGTTGACAAACTCTACCGCAAGTGTCGATAATCTGCATTCTTCCTTCCGTTCTCTTAAACGATGTCTGCTTTGTGAGTCTATGTCCGATTGACGAGCAGTCTTCAATGTACAGGAATCGTGTATCCCGGCTGGGGTTTCCTTGCAGCAGCCCATTGCATGATACTATCCCAATCATAGCACGTATGTTTTTTGGCATTGCCGAGGAAGTACTTCGATCCATCCGTGTCTTCGAAAACATGCATCGCTGCCGGACTGAGGTCAGGCCGACACTGCAGACTCTGCCGAATGTGGTTCATGCAATGGTCAATGTGATCTCTTTGTGCTGCCTCCCATGCACTTTGATGCTGATGATGCGGTTCTCCATCATCCCGTTTCGCTCTTCGGCCAACATGGCCATGCTCGTGAGCACCGTAGTAGTCTTTGTCAAGCTCCATCCTCACGGCGTTCAGACAGTGTAAGTTGTGGAAGACGTCAAGGGCGAAGTGATACTTGCCCGTTACCGGGTGCTTGTCCCTGTCCATGTCGAAAGACAGAGAAGGGTTCAGATCGATCTCTTCCGGAGTAATGGCGGGGTACTCGTATTGAAGCAGTTCTGCCCATGCAGCGTCTATGGCTGGACTGGGCCTACCGAAGTAAAGAGGGAGGCTGGAATCCATTTCTCGGTATACTGCGTGACTTGTATGATTGAAAAGAAGAAGATCGTCGAAATCGATCGTCGCCAGCTTGTGTGGCATAGGAGCCGTGCTTACTGTTCAAGATGATCGCTTAGCATCGCGTACTGCTGACTTGGCCAGGTAATGAAGGTAGAAGTACCGAAATCTGCCTCGAGTCTCTCATGATTCGTTGGAGCATGACTTTGTGATATATGCAGTTCTCGCGAGAGCATCAGGCAGAGACCAGCCCAAGCTACGTTTGACAATAACATGACAACGCTTAAGGATGATTTTGTGATCCACGATCGCCGCTCTAAGTTTTTGTGTGTCGTGGCAGACTCTGGCTTCGCCGTTATGAGACCCACCACGGCCTCATCCTCAACATCAATGGAGTCACGTTCGGGGCGGTTGTTCCACGCCATCTTTATTGATCACGCACTTGGATTGCCAGGGAATAGAAGTTCTAGCACGAGGGCAGTCAGCACGAGTTGTACTTGTGGTTGAGTTACAACGCCGTTGACGTCAGCTGGGGATGATTGAGTTGTTGTGGAAAAGTTTACTGTGCATTGCCCGTCTACGGTATAGAGAAATTCAAATTCCCCACCCCTATATATGTGGGGCCATACCAGCCTGGTCTGGTCAAACAAGACTCCAGCAATATTGTAGGGGTCATCGCGAGTTTCTTTACATGCACGAAAACATATGACTATAAATCGAGGCTTCACATTGTTTGGAAAAAGTGCTCAAGTTTGCCAAAAGGAACTTTATGATTCTGCAGTCATGATACTCTATGAGACGAGCCGCCAGCGGCGTCGTCCGATCAGACCCAATACTTGCGAGCAAAGGCATACATGGAAATCTCTTAGGAGACTCTATCTAGTGAGTGACATCAAGACGTTCTCGTAGAAACGACGAATCTCGACAAGATCATGGTCGGCGTACAAGTTTAGCATTTCGATTGCCTCCTGTGCCGCAGCATTGAAGTTGTCCGATCTTATTTGGCGAAGAGATCGAAAGAGATTTTCGAGGTTCTCGCGAGTTTCGATGTAGTCGTTCCCGTTGGGTTGAAACAAGATAACTGGCACATGATCGCGAGCTTGCATAATTTGCCATGCAATTCCCTGGTACTGGTCAGGATCATCAAGGTGAATGTCCCGACCGTCCAAGACATGTTGCAACAGATGCTCTCCGAGTCTGATGAGATCATTGGCAAAGGGGGTCCTGGCCAGGTAGTCAGCGTGAACAATCAGAGTGACATTGAGGATGTCGAGAAGCTCGTCGCGTCTGAATAGGTCCCTATCACTGAACTCAGTGCTGAGTCGAGCAAAAGCAAGTCGTTCTTCAGCTTCGATCGCCTCGTCTTCAGCAGCGTCCAACGCTTCTTGGACCGGATCAAGCTCATTAAGCCTTCTCTCGGCATCTTCGTAGCTTCCAGGGCAACTGCCCAAACAATCGTCCCAAGCAGCTCGACAGAGGAAACAAAATTCGAAAGAACATCCCATGTGGTTTCCGTAGATGTGCTGACATCCAAGATTTCGTTGAATCAATTGTCCACACTGTGGACAAAAGACCCCACCACCGTTCTGACCAGTCTCAATCGCAGCCTTGAGACCTTCATCTTCGGGACATGCGCCATCGTGGGCGTTGCTCTTGCAAGCTAAGCAAGTGACAGTGCCGCAGTCACACTGGCGGCCTCTTGGGCAAGTCGGAGCGGACGGAGGAACAAACTTCAGACACTGAGTGTTTGAGCAGTACAGACGTTCATTTGCGGGCGTATCCCACTCGAGCATCCTAGTGTGCATTGTAGCATACAATTGGGGAGACAGAATAGGTCGAAGGGTCTGGAGGGAGATGGTCTCGTAGCAGGTCGGACATTCAGGCTGAAGTTCGCCTTCCTGCAGGTTCTTGAGCGCTTCAGCGTGACAACCTTGGCAATAGCCTGCGTGGTTACATTGGAGGAGGAAAAGTCCTTGTTCGTCGAGGCAGCTGAGGCATTCACCCTGAACAAAAGTAGGGCTGTCGTTGAAGGTACTCATGTTACTGACTTTGTTGTTTACTGGTGCTAAGAGGTGTGCTTTTATGAATCTGATCTGCTCCGTCACAACGCACACCCTGCCCAGCTATATACGAACTGTATCAGCAGCGGCGATAGGACAAACGTGCATAGTACCACACAAGGCATGGTTTGATCAAGTACAATGCACAAAACCTTGCGACTGAAGATGAATGAATCCCCTCTTCAGTGGACAAAGAGACAAGAGATGGCACACAATGGAACAAAGGTCACAGAAGCACACGGAACGTTTGAATTGCACTGTTTGGGGTGGGTGAAGACTTTCATTGAAGAGGATCTGAAAAGATCTGATGACTGCCCTATGACTCCTGTCTGGCAAAAGGCTACCTCATGGCAGCAAAGACTTTTGTGGCGCTCATTGTGCCGTTGCGACCTCCAATCTGTGCTTAGCTGCGCTTGCGGTTCTTGTCAGGAACAGGCAGAGCGCCGTGGGCAGCGGTGAAGGGGCCAGGTCGGTTGTTCTTGTGGAAGATGTGCAGGCCTTCATCCTCATCGTCGCTGCTGGTTTCGTGGTTGGGGAGAGCGATCTGGCGGGCGGTCTCGCGGAGCAGAGCTTCTTCCTTGACACGCTTCTCCTCGCGCTCTCTGGTCTCGCGGCGGCGTCTGTTGAAGCGGGCCTCTTCGTCCGCGGCAATCATGCGCAGCTCGTGAGTGAGGCGGCGCTCATTGCGGGCATGACGGGCGGCGCTGTGAACGCGTGAGTAAAGAGTCAGAAGAGAAGAGATGATGGAAGATCCTACATGATCATGAAGAAGAAGACGACGTAAAAGGGGACGAGGAAGATGAACATGATGAAGGTTTCGATGGTGAGAAGAGCTTTGTAATCCATGTGTGTTTCTTGAAGGGAGAGCTGTTGTCTCAAACGGGTAGTTTGTGGAAGAGGAAAGATTGTTACTGTGTTATGTTGTGAAGAAGGTATCTTTCTGATGTGAGAGTGGACGCGTTATTGGTAGTGAACCACGGAACATTCTAGGCTAAGCAAACGACGAGACACGACGTCTTGACGGGGTCGCGCCGACTTATGCGTCCCCTCTTGGCCAAGCCTCGAGGAAGCATTTGTATATATGCAGGAAGGGCACTGTAACTGCAGTTTGTCCAGAGAGAGTGAATACTTGGAAGACTCTTCAATGGGTTCTCAAACAGCTTGTGAGAATTTCATGCATCGTGATAGGCATTTCAATGTATATCACCGTTCAGGGAGTTCTCTGAAATGTCAAGCTTGGAACATCTTCTTTGGACTCTTGTAGTAATGCAGAGATTGGTCTGTCCCACACGACCATGCTTGGGAGCAATGTGTTCTAGGACTCCTTCAGAGGCAGTTGCAGGTATCTACAAGAATCGGTAGAATTGCAGATTTGCTTCCAACTCCGGGACTTGCGCTAATGTTCACTGAGGTTGCTGTATCGATCTTGTATGCAATAGGCGTGATCTAGAAACCATGTGTACGTATCCGCCAAGTGGAAAGCTATGCGAAGCAATCTGCTCGAGGAACGACTGCAGATCGATCAGCAGTTGTGACACTGCTCTAGCTATCGTACCGCTCGTACCGCTGTAAGGAGCAATGAGATGACATGAATGCAGTGGATGGATTTCTGATGAAGTACATTACGTAGCAGTCTATCTCAGTTATTCATTAAATATCGAGCCGAGATGATGGGTAATCACAAAGCCTTCAGCTATAGATAAAGACGGGCAAGTACGAATCAAGATGAACAAAGAATCAGCCTCGAGAGAAACAGTCATGCAGCTCCCTGACAAATGCGGCCTGCCCAGATCCTCAATGGTATACTCGGCGTGAGTATTGGAAGTAGCAGACAAGACGAGAAACAATAAGCATGTATAGCAAAGCACTACGATCACCTGCCCGAAAAGAGAAAAGAACAAACTGTGTCAAAGCTTCGATAAGCTAGGCCAAAACAAATAAAAGTTGACGAACATCCTATTCAGCTCGGCAGTCGTAAAGAATGTGGATCTGCTTGCGACAAAGAGTCCCATATCTCAAGACCGAATGCGACAGTGGCGGTGCTCAAGTCAACACAGCGCGCTGAGACCACTCCAGAGCACGTCGGCTTGGTGCTTGGTTCTAGAGTTTTTGAATCATTGTAGGTAGACAAGGGTGCGAACCAGGAAGAATCCTACACGTTGTGAGAAGCGATGTTGATATTCAGAAGTCCTGACGAAGAGGTTGTGCTGCAGATACACTGTAGCGAACCCGCGGCGCCGAGAGATGCCAAAATCCTCTCCCTTCTATGTACTTCTTAAAAGCATATCTCTTCCCTCGTCATCATCAATACTCCACGTACTGACTTGACCGGATCTTCCAGTCGGCCACATTCAAATCTGGTGACCTTCCAAACCCATCTTCCGAAGCCCTCTTACCGGTTTTTTGGAAGGGCGATGACAGTTGAAGCTGTTACAGGTCAGCTGTGTGTTACTCGGACAGAAAACGTCAGCACTTACTTGCATCACATACTGTTATGGTCGGTAATAGTATCCTTGATCAAAGCCCAATCGGGATGGCCATGCTTCAGATGTTCCTCCACGTCATCCGAAGTGGCGTACAATTTCCAGCAGTCAGGGTAGGGGCAGACGAAGTCAGGGACAAAGTCGTCAGTCTCGGCGTCCATCTGATCGAACTCTGTGCTCTGGAAAGGCTCGATGGGACCATCGATGGGGATGCTAGGGTCATAGGTGCCGAAGTCATCGGGTTTGTAGGTATCGACGAAGTCCTGCGGGTCGAGAGCAGGCTTGTTGTCAGGCATGATAGGGGTAAAGCCTGTGTTGAGCGTTAACTTCAAGGTTCTGGAAGAGTGTCGAGCACGTTTGACAGGGCGCCTGTCACCTGTGTAGATGGGGGTTTCGACACCTAGGTTGGCATCACTAGAAGGAACTGGGACGGAAAGAGGACCATCGGGGTCATTGACGGCCTCAGCCTCGGAGCTGATTGCGGTGAAGCCTGGATGAGGCATTAATGCTGAAGTTCTTATTGAGTGGCCCGCACGCTTGATTGGGCGTCTTTCACCTGTAGAGACGGGCTGGTCGTAGCCCATGTTGACATCGTCGGGAAGAGACTGAAGAGGAGTAGGCTCGTCGGTGCAGTTGACGTTTGCAGTCTCCTGGTGCTGAGAAGGAGTCATACCACCCATGATGGTAGCCGGCGCATCAGAGAAGGTAACACGGCGCTTGGGATGAGGAGCATCGACCGCAGTGGAGTCGTCGACGCAGGCATCCTCAGGAACGAAGAGGGAGTCTTCATCGGCGGCAGGATGGGCCTCAGACTCAGAGGCCACAGTGGAGGGAATCAAGACCTGAGTAGAGTGGAAGGCATTGAGCGCCTCGGCAACGGGGTGGTGGGGTGGACGACTGGGTCCCTGGTCATGCTCGATAGCGAGCAGAAGCTCGCGATGGTCCCTGGCGTATGCCCGAGACTCATCCTCGAGCGCGGCGAGGTTGTTGTTCAGGCGTTCTTCGCGCTCACGCAAACTTGCCATGATCTTCTGGAACTCGTCATTTGCCATTTTATGACTACGCGTGATGTGAGTACATGTACGGGGAAAAGAAAGTCGGGAACCTACGCGATGATTTGGCTAGGATGAAGGATGTGGTGAGGAAAGGAGATAGAGGAGAAGAGAAAAGAGAGAAAGGTCGATGACTACAACACGAACACAATGTAAAGAGCGCGCTGGGTGCTGCTTAGCCCTGATCGTGACTTCACTTCCGTGTTGGGGTCCCCTTTGGTGCAGATTTCCAATGCACTTCCAAAATCTTGATCCCGATGTGTTGCAGAAAGTCGTTCAATGATCTGCCCTACTCGGCAGAGAGTGACAGTTCCCCCGAAAGTACATATCACAAGCTCTGTCTACGGCGATGAGCTTACACACAGGCAGTGTATCTGACATGTTTGCTCGCACAGCATGCAGAGCTGAGACACGTTGCAAGCAGTATCCGACACACAAACCCATGATCCAGATAACAACTAAGGTACAGTCTCACGCATTACATCCTTCCATGCGTGTCTTCCCCTGCATAAAGGAGCTACAAGGAATGCGAGTTGGACTACTTCAAATTTTGAGACATTGTTTCACGTCTCAAACAGGTACCCTCGTCGGGTGTCCTTTGAAAAGTTCCACCCTGAAACATCGAAGAAGCTATAGCTGAGAAAACCGATGGCAAGAAAAGATAGCTTCATCTCTGAGGTTTGCCGTTGACATTTGCGGCGCTTGAACAGTCCCTGTTACCCGCTCATTTGCCCTCCGTTATGATCCCTGGCCGGACAGATGTCTGCATATCTCTTTCTCATGGGTAATCCGACAGGCAGCTTGACGCTGTACCACACTCCGCTGCTTCTCTAGCATGTCGACCTCGATGGAGATCAAGCCTTGCGAATACCAGTTCACTGCATTCAGTAACAGTGTGGTCATGCTTGCTAGAGCAATGGATAGTTCCTTCCATTCTCTGCACAAAGTCAGCTGTTGCGCAATCGAGTCGCCTATCCGAGAAACTTACGATAACCTCGTTTCGTCTGTTCATAGTCATGATGTGGGACCTCCTTGTGGAACCGAGAGTTGGAAATATGCTCATCTCTTTGCTCAGTTGTGTAACCAATGCCATGGTTATTGTCACAACCAAGCTTGAAACACTGGCGTCGTCCACGAGAGTTCCAGTACACTTGACCGTCGGTAAGGGTGTAAAGACCTTCGCTGGTGGTTGTCGTGACGGGTGAGTGCTTGGGACAGACCGCAGCTCCTGATTGCGCTTGCCACTTGGTGACGAGAGGATCGGCCAGGGTGGACTCCATTGGTGTTTGTGGTACAGCCGAGGGTGTGAAGACGTATGGTAGGATTGGTCTCTGCTGTTGAGCCAGGGGTCGGGGAGGTGCGGGCTGTGAGGCTGATGCTGTCGTAATCACAAGCGAACTTGGCTGCTTGCGAGACTGAGTGGACAGAAGAGCAGTTAGATCCGGTTGGGAACGAGAGTTCTGTGTCTGTTCAACCATAGCTGGTACACCTCGACTTACAGGAGATGGTATTTCGCGAGCTCTTCTCCTCATCACTGACTTCCCACTACGAGGCGGAGTGTCCTCTCCACAGAATAGGGGGCTCTGATCACCGACAGCCCAACGCTGCGGTCGAGTAGCCTGGTTGGAATGCTCATCCTCTTGAGCAGGAGACACCAGCGATTCAGAGAAACTGTCATAGACTTGACTCTCGTCTTGCGCAAGGTCTTCTCCCTCGTCAAAACTCTGGTAGATAGGTTGGTCCGGGACTGTGGGTAGAAATGTAATCTGCTCGGGGCCACTCTCAATGGCGACTGAAGCTGCATCGATGGCATGGGTCTCAGGATTGTCGTCGAAGTTGGTGAGTGCGCTTGATGTGCCGTCATCTTCATCAAGGGGCACACCTATCTCGCTCTCGGTTCGGGACGCTTCATCCACAAATCCTGCAGAAAACCGTGTCTGTTGGCCTGATGCTGAATGCTGTCGCTGAAGTAGCAGTGGGCGGATAGATACATAACCCGGCGGTACACCACTGCGAGGGGGTGTGTCGTCGCGACAGAATAAGGGACTCTCATCACCTTGGGTCATGTCGAAGACGCAGATGCTGTAAGAATGCGTTCTAGATGTGTAGGTCTGCTCAAAAAGAAGTGCTGGTGGTTTTGGTGTTGGGAGAGAAACGCGACGCGCCGGCTTTTAACCAACACAAAGCACTTTCTTGACTTTACGGAAGCTGGCAGAATGTCTTTCACACGATAGGAATCAACATATGATTTGTTATCATAATTTGCAGCTGTTCAATTGTGCTTGTTCCACTGTCCCCTTGTGTACCGGCATCTCGCTCAACGAAACCTTGGACCACTCTTCCTGCATTTCATTCTTGAGTCCTAGTCGCTCTCATGCCTTCCTGCATTTCCACCAGTTGCTTCGCCAGAAGTAGCCTCGCCCGCAAACTCGTTCAAATCAGCCATAAGTAGCTGCCCAAGAATTGACTAATGGTTGGCGAGATCCGTAGAGCTTGGAGAGAGATAAGACCAACAGCATCAGCACTGGCTCCGTGGTTGCGGTGCCGGTTGCTGATTGTATGCAAGGACGCTATTCATGCAGGTCTAGAGGATCTCGTGGTACTGTCCGTTTTCTGCAATCTATCAGTCTCAGTCCACTCATGTTCCCCGTGCTGTACTTACGAGCTCCAGCCCTCGATTGATCGAAGATACCATGAGACCTGCGGATATGGTCATTACGGCACCTGGTTGAGATATAACCGATGCTTCCAGTAGATTTGTGCATCGGTCATGGTGTACTGACCCTCAGGAGTCTGGACGATGACAGGTGTCGATAGGGGATACCCAGCCCTGCCAGCCTAGGCGTCTGCTTCTGTGATGATTGTCGGTGGCTGTTTGAGGGGCTGAAGCAGATACTTGATGCGTGCTGGTAGTGACAATTGCTGGTTGTTGGACGACACCTTGTTGAGTGCTGCTCTGCTGAGAGACCACTTGGTGGGCACCAGGTCGCTGAGAGAAGGCTTGAGGGGCATGTAATGACGGGATGGGTTGGTAAGCAGCTAGATCGTCTGAAGATCTTTCTTCATCCTCATCGAGCTCCGTATGTGCTTCGTCGATGTGGTCAGGGCTCTTTGCCTCCTCGCGCCATGGTGGAGATTGAGGACGACAAGACAGGATTGCTTGGACCAACAGTCTGTCTTGCGCAACAGTCCTCGGGCTCCTTGGTGGAGGACGAGTACCACGTGGAAGACCACCAGCGTTCCTTGTCAACTCTTCGTACTCTTCATCGGAGATCGGCCATGGTTCGCCAGGAGGTGGGGGAGATTGAGATTGTGCCATTCCTTTAACGAAGTCAGCAAAAGATCTTTGATGCATGGGAAGAATAATTTTACTGGAGGACGAGCACTGTCGACTATGAATATACGACAAGATCCAATCCGGCTGAGATCGTGTCGCTGTTCAAGAGAAAGCCTGAATCGAGCAGAGCAGCTCTTTTATAGCAAGCGTGTACTGATTCAATGGCGCCAAGCTACATTGGCGACAATGACGCGTTGGTTGAGCACAATACAACGGACAGATTCAGTGTCATGCTTGAACTCCTTCGACTCCTTTGAGCTGAGCTTAATGTATATCAAAGGTGTTGGCCGACGTCGGTACGATCGGATGTCGAAGTTTCGACCAAGCAAATAGATGAGAAGATCATAGTGGGTAGCAGACATGTGTAGAAGTGTTGTCTGCGATCTAGCAGCGACTACATTATATAAACAATGAATTTACCGGTAAGCAGTACAGCAATGAAACCAAAGGAACACGGGAGGATGACATGGTTATTTGGATGTACTCGAGTCGCAAGATCAGTGGCTTTGGTCGCTCTTGTTGTCAGGCTCAGCCTCGCCGCTAGCAGCCTCATGCTCAGGGTCATCTTTGGTGTCGCCATTGGAGGCATCTGGAGACCCAGTCTCAGCGTTGTTGGCAGTCTCCTTGTTCTCCGTGTCTCGAACGCCCTCCTCATCTTCCTGGTGACCAGCGCTAGGGCTCTGGGAAGGAGTGTCAGTACAGCACTTGGCTTCGGGATGCATTGCAAGTATCTACATCTTCCTCGAGAGCGCGAGAGACGATGTCGCGCAGCTCTTGGTCGGTAGGCCCGTAAGGGCCTTGGGTGTCATCGTAGGCAGCATCGTCGACTTTGTGCACCTCCTCGCCTCCGCTCTCGCCAGCAAGACCCTGTGGAACAACGTCAGTATGCTATGTAACGCGGCAGCACGCGATGAGAGACTTACGTGAGTTCGTTCGTACTCGGCGACCTCACGCTGGACCTCAGCTGTCTCCTCCTCGATCGCCATCTCCTCATCAAGCAAGTGCTGGGCGTAGATCACTCCAGAGATGAGCTGGTCATCCGAGTCTGACATGTTGGGTGTTGGCTGCTTGGAGATCAGAGGGGGAGTTCTTATACAGGGGTAACAGGAAGGTTTACTGTTGAGGCAAGTGAAATACTCGATATCAGGTGTTTGAGAGTATGCGGAGTTATGAGTTTTGAAGACGTGCGAACGTAAACGTGTGCGAAAACGAAGTCAAAGATCATTCGCACAAGTCGCGTGCGATATGTGGTGTGCTCCGAGGGTCCGCGAGGGAGAGGGTGGCCAAGACTCTTGCCGCTCCGACATCATGGTTCGGAGACGACTGGTGCCACTCGTATATGCCGTGAGGATGCGTAGAGTCACTACTTCGATTATGGTAAGCAAGGAATAGCCCGGAGACAGTATGTAGCATCCAGTTGGTTGAGGCCACCGTCAGCTACATATCACTGCCATCAGCCCGTGGTGTATATACAAGGGCGTTACTTGACAGAGGCTCATATCGGGACCGTGTATATATAGAGAAGACTCAGCGGAGAGCGATGTGTATACTGATGATAGGACAGAGAAGTTGCGATACAGGCGTCTGCCTTGCATCTTATGCTCCTAACCATCGTACCCATCCCGCAGGACCTCCTATGAAGCTCGAAGATGCTTCTAGTTGTCAAATCATCTTTTCTTCTCATGAGGCTCCTACAAGCTTCTTACAAAGCACGACCGTTAATTTCCACTGTTTGGCCATGGCTATGTAGCAAAGCAGTCATTCGATACTATGGATTTAGCAGATCCAGTGGCCAAAGAATGGTTGGCCGGTTTGAACAACAAAGCCAAAGCTCAAAGCCAGAGACGCAAGCAGACGTCTGTGGTTGGGGTGCAAGCAAACAGATCAATAAAGACACAATGCATACTGATACCAACATCCAAACAGTCCACAAACGAAAGTATTCTGAGTTTTCCGGAAGGTTGTGATTGGCTCTGATTGCTGAGTATGACGATTCCAGTTGTCTAATCTCCCTCAGACCGGATGTTTTCTCGACAGTTGCTTTTGCTTAGCAAACTCCTGGTATTTGTTTCATCGTCAAAGATCCATTTGGAAGAGAACGACTGATGGCGGACGACAAAGTTGTTTCACAAGATATTACTCAAGCATGATACTCTAGGAAAGAATTGACCTGCTGCGATACCCATCGCATATTTTTGCCGTACATTCTTACGTCAGGTGGATGCATATCTTCACTTCCATGTATGACAGGGAGTCAAGTCGCGCGTGAGGAAAGAGATTGTATGCTGTACAGGCAGTGAGCCAAAATCTACAGATAGAATATACAAGAACGCCAAAACATTTATGAGATCCCTTGCAACATGTAGCAAGGGCTCTAGTCCTTCTTGAGGCCGACTTTTCCAATCCTTCTGAGTCCCCAAACACTCACGAGGAGACTCGCAACGATCAAAGCAACACAAAACCAGAACGCAGCCCTGTATCCATGCATCAACGCCTCGGGAGACGTCTTATCCTCGTACGAAGAGTTCGCCGTGACTTGCTGAGCAATAAGCAACGTCAAAGCCATACCAACAGACTTGCCAGTCTGCGAAATGGTGTTGAATACACCGCCTGCGACACCTTGCTCGCCTGGCGGGAACATGGATGTGATGAGCAAGTTGGCGACGGTGAACATACCATCAGCACCGACAGGGTTGAAAAACTGGGCCACGAAAGCGCAGCGCCAGTATGACCAGTTCGAATTGATGATAGCCATCAAGAGTGAAGCTAGAGCTGAGACAATGCTCGTAAGCACGACAATCCAGTCTCCACGAATGCGATGGACGAGCAGGCCGACTCCAATATTAGCGAGAGCTCCAGACACAGGCGCGGGCAAGAAACGAAGAGCAGTTCCCAGAGGACTGTTGCCTTGGACATCCTGGAAGAAGAAGTTGGCGTATTGCTCAAAGGCGTTGAAAGCAGCCCAAACACAAAAGACGTTGAAGCAGATACAGGAGAATCCTTTGTGTTGCCAAAGCGAGTTCGGAATGAGAGCTGGTCGTCCAAGACGCTCTTGGCGACCGACCCAGAGGACGAAAGCACCGAGGAGGACGAAAGAGAGAACGAGCAGGCTGATGTTAACAGGCTTTCTCATTACAGTCAGATCGCCAGTCAAAGCACTGATGACATAAGATAGCATAGCGAGGAAGCCACTCGCAAGCAGGAGACCAAGCCAATCAATGTCAGTTGCAAGTCGTGACCAGATGTGGTGTTTGTGAGCGGATGGAGTTGGTGGAAGCTGCCATGCGGCCAGAATGAACATGAAGAAATTGATGATAGCAGCGACATGAAAGCCCCATTGCCAGCCGATGGTTCCGGTAAAGACACCACCCAAGACCATACCAATGCCGAAACCAAAAGGTTGAGCTCCACCCATCATAGCGAAAGTGATGTTTCTCTCCTTGCCCGGAGGAAAGACTTCGTTGATGAGACTGACAGCCGACGGCAAGCAAAAGGAAGCTGCGATGCCTGAAAATGAGCGAAAGGCGATAATCTGTGCGGTGTTCTTGGAAAGACCGCAGGCGAGTGTCATGAAACATTGGAGAAAACAACCAGACAAGAACATCCGTCTGCTTCCAATGACGTCCGAAACCGAGCCGCATGCGAGGAGAGTACATCCGCAAGCCAGAGAGTATACTGTGACGGGCCTGCATATTATCAGCAATTGCCACTTTCGCCCGCAAAACATTTCTACTCAAGCTCACCATAGCACCAGATTATCGGGAATGTGAAGGTCTTTCGCCATGATGGGGATAGCGATTGTAATGACGCCAGCAAGAAAAGACGCGATACCAGTACTGAAAGCGATGCATCCCATGACGATTGCGTTACTGCCCTTTTTTGAGGCGAGGTTGAGATCGCTCCGAGTCATTTCCAAGCTCTTTACGCGTGAAGCTCGTCGCTGGTCACCCATTGTATTCAACTCGACAGCAGGATCACCCCAGATACCGCCGCCAGATGCAATAGCCGCAGCTTGCATTGGGGTGGGCTCAGTCATGGTGAGCGTCGAGCTGCTTGACGTGTCGCCCGTCATGGTGAAGACGAATAATGCGATAATCGATAAGGACGGACGCGTGCGAAAGAACAAAGAAAGTCGTCAGAATCAACTAATCCTCAACCAGGAAGTCCATCCGATCCCCAGCTCGGTAGGGCTTTTCCGCTTCCGTCACCGATAGCGGACCCCACGGATCACTTCCGCTTGCGGTGGGTGCCACCCTGGCCTGGACGATTGACCAGAACCCAAAGACTGGTTTAAAGTGCTTTCTACAACGGGAAAGAAGCAGGTATGCACAACTATCATAGTGTCTGGTAGCCAAAGACAACCTCACTGGAGCCACATTGATAATGCGAAGCTTTACTGCATTGCGGTGGTGTTTTCATTGAGCTTATTTGGACGATGGAACAATCGCAAGAAAGTGCGCTGATCTCGAAGTATCCTAAGTTGAGCGCTCGTTCAATTGGTAGCAGGGAGATAAACTATCTTGCATCTCGACAGCTGAAAGCTGTACACGCTCATGTCTAGAAGAAGTGGCTGACAGCAAGCTCCTTCTGCTTCTCGTACCAGGCATACATCTCGCCCATCTTTTCCATCTCCTTCTCCATAGCCTCAGTCTTCTTCTTGACATCAGAAAGTTCATTCTTGGTGTTATTGAGCTCTTCCTTTATGTCGGCGAGCTCAGTGGTTGTGTCCTTGAGTACTTTCTTGGTGTCGTTGAGCTCCCTCTTGACTCCATTGAAGTCCCTTCTGACTGCATCGAGCTCCTTTGTGATGTCCTCGAGCTCGACTCTGAACTTCATGGGCCCCATCTTGACTTCCTTCAGCTCAGCTCTGACTTCCTTGAGCTTTGTCTTGACTTCCTTGCACTCCATCTTGACCTCGTTGAGCTCGTCGGTGAGACCCTCGAGCTGCTTCTTGTCGACTTCGACCTCCTTCTCGACCTTCTCAACTTGACCCTCAATATAGTCACCAAACTTGCTGTTAATGCAACCGATTTCAGCCACCTTGACCTTGATCATCCACAACTCGTTGCTCAGGTTGTTGACCAATTCAGCCTTGTACTCCTCCGACTTCTTGTCAGACGAGCTCTTGGGTCTGATGGCTTGCAGGTGGATGGTTCTGAGACGCCCCAGCAGACCATCTTCGTTGATGTCGGGGATGTCGAAGAAGTCGACGATTGGGTCGGTGACGGTGGTGTTCCCGGAGGACTTCTTCTTCTTCGTCTTTCTCTTCTTCTTTTTGTCGGAGGCATTTATGATGGTAGGCTCCTCTGTCAGGGGTTCGGTGAGAGTTGAGTCGTTGAAGGTAGACTCCTTGGTCACAGACTCTTCGACAGCAGGCTGATTGCTGTCTGACTTCTGAGTAGGGTGCTGCTCGAGAATGGACTGAAGGGGAGCAAAATCCTCAATAGGTAGCTGTTCAAGAATATCTTCAGGAGCGGGTTCTGTGACAGCACCATTTTCACCGTTTACGATGGCATGCTGGGTAGAGCATGAGTGAATGCAAGAAAGAATAATAAAGCATGCAAGACTCACGAATAGAGCGGGAGATAGCACGAGCTCGCGAACATTCCTCTTGGTCTCTAGGAGATTCTTGCGCATCTCGTTAGGCTCGTTGTGGTCCATGTTCTCGTACTCAATGTCGAGCATCAGACCTTCTACGCGCTTGATTTGTCTCAGATACTCCGTGGGGTTCTGCAAGTAATCAGCTGAGGTTCTTGTAGATCCACGTATAGAACTTACGTCGATGGGAAGACTGAGAACCGCGTGGCGGAATTGCTCCTTGAGATCAGGGGTAGGCTGGTGGTCGTCCATGTTGGCTGAGTAGACAAGGATCTAGGTCAAGATGATGATCATTAAGAAAGGGAGGGTCGACGAGAAACAGAAAGCGTGAGTAGATTGTCGTCGACGCGTCGCTCGATCGAAACTTTACTGTCACTCAGTCAACTGCGCGTGATTTTCCGTTTCGACCAAACGATACGGACAACGCCACCACAAGTAGACGCGCAGTTCCGTCGTCCATTGTCATGTCAACTTTGGCATGGAAGAGCAACTTCAGGTTGAGTTGGGTCCAGCCAACAGGCCTACTCAGGTCAACATGCCTCTGCTAAAAGTCCAGCCCGGTTCTCTTGAGCAAATCGATACCCGTGTTGCAGCGATTCAGCTCCAAACAGCTGCTCTTACACAGCAGTATCGACTCATGTCTTTACCTCACGATACTCTTGTAAGTTCGATCCATGACGCTTGGTCAGCAAGCCATCCTAACAATCCTCAGCGTCCCGAGGGCCACGAGCAAGTCATCCACTCCGCGACGAGCGATGAAAGTCATTCTCATCCGAACTCTCCCTCTCCAGTCACGACTTGTCCTCAAGCTATTGTTATGACACCTCAGAGACTTCAAGAGCCCCTTCAACTTCCCCGTACCCCTGGTTATCTGCCTCAGCCTCGTCGTTACAAACCTGCTACTGGCTACGAAGTAAGTGTATTCCAAGGTCTCCGGGCACTCGGTCTGATTTGAATAGATCAGGACCCCGTCAAAATGGTGCCAGCTCGAATTTACAGAAGCTCTCTCGGCCCTGACACGACTCAGACGCAGAACGCTCTGGCCGGTTATCATGAGGGACGTACACTTCCCATCGGCGAGCTCATCACATCACGCGGTAATCGCATCTACACACTATGGGCGAACGAGCAGCAGAAAGCCGAGCAGATCTCCAATCATGTCTCCATCACCAACGTCAACCCTATCTCCACGTTCACGAGCTATCGGAGTGTTACTCGTCGCTCTCTTCTAGAGGTCTTAGATGACTTCAGTAGACTCATCCGCACTCAAAGTCTGACTTTGGTAAACCTGCATGCTGTCCAGGGCAGCTTGGTGGCGGCCCTCTCTACTGAGAAGAGGTGGGAGCACTTGAGGGAAGGCATCTTGTACGCGACTAGATGAGAGACTTGTTTCTGATTTCGCTGAGACGAGACCTCGTTGGAACTTACATCACGGTTGTAGGCCCTCGACATGGGAAGGTGTACAGTCTGTGATAGCCAGAGGAAATGATGGCCCCGCTTGTCGGATCAAAGAACTGCGGTGGATCTCATATCTGCATTGATATCTCTATACACTCCTGACTTGAGACTACAAATACCTGCTACTCGGACTTATTGTACCATTTTATTCCACCTCAACAAGAGTGGCAGATATGTACAAAGACCGAGCTCTGTATGCCCAGACCTGTGAGCCTATGCTCTAGAAGGAAACACAGTGTCCAGACTTGGGAACGTAAAGCCGATCTGCATTGTGTTTGGAGGACTGAATGAATTGGATAATATGCTCCCAAAGTAAGAAACCCCTGTGGACCAACGTCAGTCCAGTCCTTGTTGTTTCAGATGGATCGTAACACATACCTGAATAAAACATCGAAGCAGGATCAAGATTGTGCAGGTGTGCGTTCCCCAAAATCAAGATGTTCGAAAAGGAGCTCAGAAGAGCGGAAATGTTCCAGTTTGGGATGATTGACTGCGACGCCTTTTGCATAGACATTGTGAAGCTGTGTGGGCAAGAGCAGTCCGTGGTGACGGATGACTGAAGAATAAGGCAAGGTAGACTCTGTTTGATGGAGTGGTAGAAGAATGATCGTGCTCGAAAGACCGATCGGGGCGTGCGACTTGCTCGATTATATATGCATCAGCCCCAACCAGCCGCATGGTTCCAAAGTGCATCCGGAAAGATGTGGGTTCATAGGAAGTCTCACGTGAAAGATCCCGGGACTCATCGAGGAAGATGCAGCTGATGGTTCATACTGCCTCTTCGGTAGGTAAGAGAAGCCTCTAGCATTCGATCTTTGTATTGAGGCTACAATCCAAGAAGCACCCATCCCGAGTCCGTCCATGCACAATATGCAATCTAGAAGTATGTTCACCGTTACCGGTTGGGCCATACCTGCCGTCTCACTCAGGTCTCCAAGTGACCCAACTCTGACCTGCTATTATCCTAGTCTGAATCTTACTATCTCAATAGTCTGCATCCTACGGTCAGCCGCAAGTTGTGCCTAGTAAGAACACCAAACTGTCGGCTCGGGGTTGAGCTCAGATCCTTGCGCATGTAGCACTCGTAATCGCTTCCCGTGGTTGCTGACTTCCTACCGGTCTGGCAGCTGAAGTCTCTTGCCATGGCGCTAGTCAACTGTGATCTGCTCAGCTCCGGGCCTGAACTGGTGGTGGAGGTGAGTATCGGAAATGCTACCAAGTAATCGGACGCTAGCCAATTATGCATCCAAAGCTCGCCAGGTTGTGGGGAAAGGACGCTAGCCAACTTTAATTCATACAGCAACCACTTGAGTGCCAAAGCTGATTTACCAGATGCACAGTGGGCTGATGGACTATGCTGAGGGCCACATCGAAGCGCGACGGAGACATATATATATATATCTGGGTTCTACCATGCCAGTACTCGTAACATCATCATTCCAATCTTCTGTTCTCGATTCTCTTCCAACAAAATGACTTCGCACCAACTCCTTCAGGATGCAGCTAGACATAGCATCATCGACATAACATCCCATAACAAGCCGAAGTCTGCATTTGCGGCAGAAAGATTCCCAAACATCACGTCTCGAAGCTTGCAAGACCAGACTCAAAAGGTCACGATCGAGAATTTTGTTGGATATGCGCAAGTGCCACTCGGAATCGCAGGCCCCTTGACTATCCATGGTGAAAATCAGAATAACAAGGTTTCTTGCTACCACGGAACCAACCTTGGTCGCGAGTTGTTCTCGTGGCTGCAAGGCTCTCGAAGCCGGTGGAGGTGCGCACGCGATTGCTCTCTCTGAAGGCATGGCGCGAGCTCCCGTCTTTCGCTTTTCCAACCCTGCCGACGCTGTCTCCTTCTATCGCCTCTTGCCTAAACTGGAAACACAGCTAAGGACATGGGCCGAGTCGACGAGTAGGTTTGCCAAGCTGAAAAGCGTGACACCTCATTTATTCGGCAAAGATGTCCACGTCCGCTTCTTTTACAGCTGTGGCGATGCATCTGGACAAAACATGTCGACCATCGCTACGCACAAGGCATGCCAAGAACTTTTGCAGTCACGCGCAGCTGAACTCAAGATCGTGGACTTCCAAGTCGAAGGCCAGATGGCTAGCGACAAGAAGTTGGCTTACGTCCATCTTCACGAGCCACGTGGCGTTCAAGTCTTTACATGGGGCGTGCTGTCCAACGACACTTGCAAAGCGGTCCTAGGCAGTTCAGCTGCCAGAATCCACGAGACTGCCATGACTTGTCAAAGAGGTAGTATTCGTGCCGGCATGATCGGTTCCAACGGCAATGTCGCGAACATTCTCGCTGCCATGTTCATTGCCTGTGGCCAAGACGCAGCCAGTGTGCTTGAGTCCGGATGGGCCCAACTCAACACCGAATACGACGCAGAAAGAAAAGAGTTGACAGCCAGTCTTTTCATTCCTTGTATGAATATCGCCTCTGTTGGTGGCGGAACGATGTATGCTACTCAGAGAGAAGCTCTCGACATGATCAAGTGTGACGGACAGGGAAAGAAATGGGCTCTGGCGGAGACGATCGCGGCGTTTGCGCTTGCGCTTGAACTGAGCACGATTAGTGCTGTGGCGGATGACACTTTCGCAAAGAGCCATGAGCGTCTGGCGAGATCGGCCAGGCTTTGAGTTTGATTTCTTGGAGGTAACAAGGTCTGACATCTCAATGCATGTCCCCGCCCAAGATTGGTCCTAAATCAGATGCTATGTTTCAGGCTCGGCCTTGATCACGACGGCATCAATAGCGTTTCGTAACAAATCAGCTTCCTGATATCGACCTTGTTCCAGTACCCACAGCCATAAAGTGTGCTTGAGAGCTATCGTAGTAGCTGACTTGACACCCCACAAAGTTGTACTTCTTGTGATGGCAGTCTTGAGAAGTGTTTCTGCAGCAGGCGTGCCGCCACAAGCTGGTCTTGGGCCATGCATAGCATAGTGACATCGTGCCGATACCTCGAGAGCCTCAATTTCCAAGGCCATCCACTTGTCGTCGCCTATCTTTCTTGTTTTGGAACACCGTGAGATGATGTAGTCCAAGGCTTTCAAAGCTTGGTCATAGTTTCCTTGTGAATAGAGGACTTTGGCGCAAGTAAACTGCCGCTGCATATCGCTTGAGCCATCGAGATTGGGTTTGTCTCGTTGCAACGAGGGGACAGGAGTCGACAGGATGTCTTGGTGAAGCTGTGAAACATATATTCCCATTCTGAGCTGATGGTCTGAAGAGCAGGAAATATTGAGCCCGTCCCATGCGTGCCCAGGAAAAATACCTTCGATTTGGTCGTAACCGCACTTCCAGCCTCTTTGCATGAGTTCGAGAGCTTGTGATGTAGGCAGCCTTTTCAAGCAGGCAAACATCTGGGCCCAAGGTTGATGCTCTTCTCTTCTCTGCGCGGCGCGGATTTCGACCATGGCGCAGATTCTGTCGTTCAGTACATCGTACATCCGGGTCCAGCCTCTGGTCAAGAGAAGTACAGAGACATCACAGATGGTGTCAATGAGTTTCGGATCTCGTTCTTCCAGCAGTTGTTCGATGAGCCACAGAGCATCGGATACCATAGCAAAGCCTTGTACGTGATACCCTCGCTCGATCAGGTCGATTGCTGTAACGCAGCATTTGTAAAAGTTGTTGATTTTGTTGATGCTCGTGGCTGAGACATTACTGACAAACTCTCCTAGCTCGTTGTGGACAAATTGACCATTGTCATAAGCTCCTCTGAAGTATTTGATGATGTTGAAGAAGAATTTGGCCTTGATAAAGAGCTCGTCGGGATATGTTGGGGTTGCGGGAAGCGACGGGTTGTGTTCCTCGTGAACCAGCTGCAGGAAGTAGTACCGAGAAGACTCGTCCATGAGATCTGCCCATCGCGCATAAACCTCTATCGGGCTTGAGCAAGGAGATCCACTACTGTTGTCCGAAGCATAGCCATCAGAGAGTGTGGGAAACTGTTTCAATCTATGCAAGGGACGGTGGACGATCTGAATGTGCTTTGGCTGTGCAGATGCGTCCACTGATCCTTCTGTTAGAGATCTGCCTGCTTTCTTCGCTCTCCGGACACGTCGCGCAACTTCATTGTGAGAGTACGACTTGCCGTCGATCAGGAAAGTCAATCGGCTTGTTGGGTTGTGTGAAGCTTGCTCGTGTTGCTGTATCACGGAGGCAAGAAATTGAATATCGCTGAGCTTTGCATATCGTCCACGCACCGGTGGTCTGGTTCCAGTCGCGCAAGGATGAGTATGCGACATGTTCTGAGCCCGGGATCCTGGTCGTTAAAGACGTCTTTATCGATGGCTTGAGCTTGGCTGCAGATCCCCCGACAGCGGTAGGGTCTGCAGTCAGCCACCACCCGTCGTGTGCTGGAGAAATGATTGCGTTGATTGAAAGTGATGTATCTCCTTGGCGAGAGAATCAAGACAGAAAACGTGGGCACCAGGAACAGTCTTTATTCTGATTGCCGAATCAAGCTCCTTACGTAAGTCATATCTGCAGATGTAGTAAAAAGCAGCCAGAGCGGTGACATGCAGCAATCTGATTCGAGGAAATGTCCGAAGGATTTCGCCTAGACTTGTGGGGTGCATGAGCACAAATACGGGGGCGTCGGCGCTTATAGACGAGCACCTACTTTTTCCGGATAACTCGGCGGTCTGGACTCCGGATCCTGGCTGTTCGATGCCCAATAAGGAATATTGCGAGAAAAGATGCTGCAAGAAGACATCTAGAACACCTGTAAAGCACATTAGCTATCGTTCTTTTGCATGCCCTGCTGCAAGAGCCGCGGACCTCGGCTTTATATCGTATTCTTCCATGTACAAGGGTATCAATTTGAAAATCACTCTGCATTGAGACGGCATCACCATCGCGCGCACGTTACGAGGGGTAGTCAAAAACTTTTCATTAAGCCGAGCACTTGCTCAAGGCTATTGTTGATAACATCACCGGGCATGCTCACGGGCATTCCTGGACACCTCCCCTATCCACCGATCAAGACTCCTCTAGGTGTTTCTGGGAGCGGAGGGCATCTCGTGGGCGGCTAGTTCCTTGGGGACCTTGCCCTTCTTTGCGTCCTTCTCGGCCATCTCTTCGACGACCCTGCGCGTAAAAATGTTAGTCGTGGATTGACGCAACGGGATGAGAAACACTTACTTCTTCTCGAGGGCAACACCTCCAGCAATGCCGGCCACGAAGACGACGGCACCAGCAAGCATGCGCGCAGCAGCGGCGGCGGCCTTGGTGGCAGGCATGTTTGTGTGTTGTTTCTTCTTCGCCAGTCAGCATGTGATGTAGATTTGAGTGGTGATTCAATGTATGCTTACAGGAGGAGCGTGGAGAGGAGTCGGTATGATGTGATATGGATGGTGTGGTTGTGTGATGATTTTCTCAGTGTGATGTTGTGATAAATCGTGGCTGTCAAAATGCAGAAAGAAGTAGCAAGACTATGGGCTATTCTGGAAGAGGACGGAAAATTGGTTGCTGGTCGAGTGAAACTTGGCAGTGATATTGGTGTTGTGTCTTTCACTCGACCAAACACCCAACACGACCGCTCCCCTATCAACAATTTACGCCCGTGATACTCGTTCTGTTGAAGTACATCTCGATACTCTGGATCTCAAGGATATTGTCCTGCTTTGGCGGCCCACCACTCCAGCTGCCTCCATTGGCCCAGTTGTTCCTGCAAGATTTGGTGAATACAGTGTTACAAAGTCAATCGGCAACAATTTGACTTACCAAACCATACTTCCAGGTACTTTCGGTACATTCTTCTGCAGTGCGCCTACGTACTTTCCGTCCACATAGAACTTGGTCACGCCCTTCAGCCAATCGAACCTATACTCGTGGAAGCCAGCGCTCATGTCGTGAGGAGCTGCTGTGTCAAACGTAGACTCCACTGCTCTCGCAGACGACTTCTGGTTGGTAAGGAAGATCTGGTCAGAAAAAGCTGTGCGAATCTCGATATCCGTCTCCTGGAAGTCGGAGTGGTAGAAGAAGAAGCCTTGGCCATGTTAGGGTCTCAACCATGAGAAGTTGGAGAGTGAGAGCACAAACCATGACATGTCCCTGGTACACTGCTGACCTTCGCTACAGTGCGGACAGAAGCATACAAAACATCATCATAAGCAGTCGTGATTTCAGCTCCTTGAATCGGCGATTTGGTCTGACCGCCAGGCACTCTCAACTGCAATGGCCGACCTCTCTTCAGGATCACATTGTTGGGACCGTAGAATTGATCAAAAGGATGTTCATCGTCGTCGGGGTCAGCTTGAATGCCGTAATCGCTGATGGAAAGGCCTTTGGGAAAATTCGTCCATTTTGCAAAGTCGTATTTGACGTATTGGTTGAAGCGGCCGACGCCGGGAGCGGTGACCATGCATGACTTTTTTGCTGTTGCTCGTTCTTCGAGCAATTCTGTCTCGTTCTGGTTTGTGGCTGTGGAAAAGGACGCCAGGAAGGCCGAAATTATGGAAAGACCGAATAATTTTGTCATGATGCAAATGGAAAGACGGATCTCTAGGTGAATTATGGAGAAGTAGAACACTGGACGTAGGCTAGGTAGAGTATATAGCGGAAAACAAGAAGAGAACGTTGTAAGCCGGAACGGCTTTCGTTAGATGAGAATCCTTAACGGTGCAGAGCCGTTTCTCCCACTTTTCTGGCGAGATCCCATTGTGGTATACACACTATAGTCGTGGTAGAGAGACATTGTCGAAGGGTGTTGTGATGGTTGGAGATTAGCGGCGCTGGTAAGGAATGCTGAAATCCAGTATGTTTTGCTGGATTCGGAAGTTCGATTTTCGTCGAGGGGCTTCGTGGTTGGTATGACCCTGTCGAAAAGTGCCATCCTTCTCAATCGTCACCTTTGTTCTTCCAATTTCGCAGTATCAGACATGACTCCTCAGCTATGTCTCTCAGCGAGAAGAGTCCAAAGGCAGCGTGGATTTTCACACTTTCAGTGTCGAGTCACGTTGGCAATCCCACACAGGCCATGACCCAGTCCGCATCTAGATCCTCTCCGCAAACGGTGAGACAAGCATGTTGCAACCTCGAGTCCTCAAACCAGCAAGGAACAGCATCACCCCTCTTCCCTTCGATGTCGGTAAATTTACAACCATTTATCCTCAAAGCATCAGCTGTAGTTCGATCATCTTCGAATGCGGTAAGGGTGTGCCGTGGTCGTGGTGTCATCCGGTACAGCTTGGCGGTCGACACCATTTGATCCGCTGGCATCTTGATGCTCGCTGCAATGTGCACTCGTGAATCCCTCCAGGAGTTCACCCGCTCGTCATGGCTTCCAGCTCTTTTTCAGTCGGTCGTTCTTGTTCGTTGACTTGACCGACCATTTTCTCAAGTTGTTGCTTCTGGTCGTCTGACGCTTTCCAGCCCGGCATTATGCCCGACAACTTTTGGACACCTTTGCCGATGATTTCTTCAGGCTTGAACCAAGGTCCATGGAGTGCGCCGACAGCAGAACCTATACCACCTAGCAGTCCGCCCAGGGCAAGCGATGACACACCTCCGACCAGCGTCCCTGTCAACGCTCCGAGTCCAGCACCCACACCCGTACCCACGCCTCCTCCTGCCAATAACCCTTGAAACGCACCAGATCGCAAGTATTTAGCGACTTTGCCGAACGATTGAGCCTCGATACTTTTACTCAAAGCCTCGTTGAGCAGTTTTTGTCGCTCGTCGGGATCGCCTGCTCCTGCGGCTGCTTGAGTGAGCTCTTTGGCTTGTTTTTCCAGCTCGAGGGCTTTGCTTGCGGCTTTTGAGGATTCTTGTCGGACTTCTTCTTCGCTGGGGATGTTTTCTGAGGATTTGGATGCGGATTGGCTGGCTTTCGAGGCGTCGCTGCTGTCGACTTTGGGTAGAGAAGCCATGGTGATATTGGAATAACCTGCTAACTATTTCGCAAAGTCTTGATGTTAGAGGGATCAGACACGTTTGGATGATAAGGAAAACACTCGGGTCTGAGGACGGGACAGCTTATCAGCCGTTGACGTATTCTGAGAAGCCTGTTTTCCATCCGGCAGCCATCCGGCAGCTCCACCCCCGCACTCCCGTCTTTCGTGTAAGACCTCGATCCGGCGACATTTCCAACTCTCTACCTTCTTTCTCCAAAGCCGGACAGAACCATATTTTGCCCTGCGGCCTGTCGGCGTTGCGCGTCGATGTCCGTGGCATAGCGGGTAGATGGCTGAGGGATGTGGGTTATGACCTTTCTGCCATCTCTGACGTCCCATCACGAAGATGATGCAAAGCTCAAGAGTTGACGCGAACAGGATTGTCTGAGGAAAAGTGCGACATCGCATGAAGGCTTCCCTGACACTAATTGTCTTATACTTGTCAACTTGGACTATTTGCCGACATATTACAGTACCTATATCAACTTGTGGCAGCAGAGCTGCAGTCGACAGAAGCTGTCCCCAGTGTTCTCTCGGCCGCGACAGGGAGAGAGCTTGTGATATGGCCATCAGAGCCATATCAAAAACCAGTTCTACTCGCATACTTTGCCATATATCCGGCATGCGACAATCATGGAACCTGTGCTTGACCGGGATTGGGGCAATCATTGACACCTATCCACAAGCTGTCGCTCGTCTCAGATTCTCCTCAATGTCCTTGTCGCCTCGCCAAGATTGTGCCAGACACGTCGGCGCTAAGCTTTGCGACGTGAGCCTTCAGATTGATTGACGGACTTCTCTGTTGAACGAACTTCTTGAGGTCGGCAACCTCCTGCTCAAGAGCTCTGATCTGCTCTTCCTTGGCAGAGACAGCATCACCGGCCTTGGTGAGTTACACCTCGACTGGGTGTTAGCAAGACGCGGCCCAGCACCGATGATGCGGTCGAGTACAGTGGTAGCTTGGAGGATCTTGGTATCCGCTGAGTGATCCTCGACCCAACATAGTTCTGCTGATTAAACTCTTCTAGAGAAGTACTAAACAGATTGGATGAAACTTTCATCGCATTTATACAAGACAGCGAAAAAGCCCGTATCACACGCGAGCACTATCGATTCGACGAATCCCTAGGTCACAGGTATCTTCATCTGTTTTTGTCGAGCATGTTGTGCATATGAGTTCCAGGGAAAGTCCGCGGAGGATCATGCAATAAACGCTCGGATAATCTGCGGAAGGATTCACTCTATACCACGCTAACCAACAACATATATACGAGCTCCCCAGACGTTCTTCCTCTTCCTGCACACATCAAACACCCAGACTTCTCGTTTTCTTTACCCGACCCAATGGCAGCTCGAAGGATTTTGCAAAGCCACCCTTCTCGCATTGCGTCATGCATGTCAATGTCTTCTCCATGCAGGCAGCCACCATTTCACACAGCTGTCCAACACATCTTTCTGCGACGCTCCAAGGCACACGTGGCTCCATCACAGTCCGACGCTACAGAGCTGGCACGGCTCAACAGCGCAACTCTGGGTGCCGAAATGCCAGAGATCACTCTTGCCAATGGCGACAAAGTCCAAACCGGGACGGTTGGCGCTCTTCTGCGTAACATCGTTGCATATGACGACTTAGTCAGCCAATTGAACTCGACCCAAACAGCAGCCGAAAAGGAGAGACTGAATGCGGAGGTGGCCAAGTACGAACCTATGTTGAGGGCTCCTCTGCCACTTCTGCAAAAAGTTGGCCTCTTTGGCCTCTTCCCACCAGCAGAATGGGTGAGTGGTGGAAGCCCTGGACGGAAATTTGTCGGTCGCTGCGCCATCGAGGCTGGATATTGACACTGCGCTTTTTCGAGGATGGATTAAGAATGAAGCAGTTCTCGGTTCAATTCCTCTCTCATCTCAGAAAACTTCGGGAATGTTTGTGTATACTAGAAAGATTCAATGTCGCTACTTTTGGTTCGCCGATTAATCTGTATAGGCACATCCTGCGCTCAGAAGCATAACATCGTCACGATCTTCCCAAACCTTCAAACGAGCAGCGACCCTCGGACCTGTTTCGGTGAACATGTGCTGCAGCCCGAACATATGGATGCCACCCCGACCACCACCAATCTTGTCTGCTTCAGCACTGCTTATTTTCCAACTCTCTTTGATAGATTGGAGGCAATCGTCCTCGCCCAGCTCACCGAAAGAGCGGTCAATAAAATCATCCTCGTCTTCACCCGACACCAGTGGGAAGGCATAGATCTTGTGCGATGCGAAGAATCCGAGAAGCAAGCGATCCAGATCAGCCTCGACAAATTCGCTTGTGTGCTGTTCGTTCTCCGAGCATACATCGCGGTGGACTTTTGAGTTCTGCGGCTGTTCTTTGCCCGCTTGAGGAACACGATCCATGTATCCAGCGTATGATCCGACAATGCTATTGCCCATCAGAATCACACGAGGTGAATCTCTCTCCGGAGAGACAATGAGCTCGTCGATGCTAGTACGACTTATCTTCCATGCGACACGGAACCCACCTGCGTTAGGATGAGCGTTCGAAACCTCGATTGGTGTCCCTACCTCTGCCTCGAAGACATTGAAATGCCATCCTGATCAGGCGTCAGTCATTCTGCTGTTCAGAGACATGCGAGGCGCTTACCATGAGAGCAGAAGTAACGGTCAATAAAAACCATGGACGCTTTCGCCCGCCCATAATACTCTCGCTGAAGAAGCCATCCGTGGCTGTAATCGCCTTGGCCGATTTCTGTATGGTCGAAGCGATCAAACTGGCTTTCCTGTCAGCACACAAAACTTTGGACTTTCGCTTCGTGGGAAGACTTACGGTCCAAGATCGATTGACCCGAAGGACCTTTCGCTCAGACTCCTGATCCACGCACAGCTGTAATCAGACAGCCACTCCTGCATGACTCTCATCTCAAGACCGATTCGTGGTGTCTTGCCAGCCTTGTAATCTCCATTCTTCGGATTCAGACAATCATTCATGAGTTCCAAGCCGTAGTGAGCCGCTAGCTCAGGCTCAACTCGTGCACCGACTATGTTGTCAAGTCGGCAGAACTTCTTGTACTTGGAAAGCACAAAAGCATATACTATGAAACGGATCATGGTTGCTGAATTTGTCATACTCCATCTTGTCTGGATTGGCCAGTCAATATCACTGTCGCAATCTTTCTCAGAGACTGAGGGCGAGGTGCAAGGAGTGATAGAGGATGAGCTGGAGAATATGGGTGAATGCTGTCCGTCGTCGGAGTCTGCATCGTCGCTCGAGGTGTCTGCCAAATCACTGTCACTGTGGAGGGAGAGCTGATCCAGAGGTAACACTGATGGTTCACAAAACTCCGACCAGCCCAACGCGGCCACTATGTTGGTGGCAGTATCTTGGGACTTGCCAAGTCCAAGGACCTCGGGCTTGATCCGCTTTTGCGTCAACTGAGCGCAGACGAAGCGGCATTTCTCTTGGAGCTGACGGAGCCTGCTGACAGTCTCGACAATCCATGAGGGCGTCTCTATCAAGCCTGTCGATGGATTGGTACACGTACGACGTTGACTGGTCCAGAGATCCAAGACCATACCAGCACGTAACTGGCAACCGGTATCTCCTCCATGGGCATCGAATGCCATGAAACCGAGAGATTGTGCATCGCTGTTGCGCTGGTGAAGGAGGTCATCGAAAAGCATCAGAGCATCGATAGCATCCGAGCACCCTCGCACCACATCAGTGAGGATGACAGCATATGCAAAACGCATCTGTAGACCCAGCTTCGCGCTGTTCGAAGGAATCGAAGGAAATAGTATAGTAGTCATGTTTTCGGGAACGTCAAAGATAGAGAGAGTAATCCTTTCGATGCTGAGCGGATTGAGATTCGTGATGAGTCGTCAAGTCTCGATGCACGACTGCAAAATTTATATCCTCAAGCCCATTCATCTCTTCAAAAAGTGCTTGCTGCACATGCAAGCCGAAGGATTACTACCAAGAACAAAAACCAAGAGCCTGTCCCTGACTAGATGAATGCTATTACCTTGCAGGGTCGATCTTACCCCAGTCGGCTTTGTTACCCTCATCCTTCGTCAATCAAATTAAGCATTAGTTCGTCGGCGACCCCGAAGTTCACGCTAGGGACCGTTGTGACAACCACGCTTATATTTTTACGTGCTTAACTTACTCTATACCATCGACTGTAGTTGCATGGTATACGAATCCTTCAAGCACAGTATGACCAATGCAAGCTGCCTGAACATCCACGCTTGTTTGAGTCACACAATTTCGACGTTCGAGCTAGTGTTTTGGAGCTGATCGGTCAGTATACGAATTGACCATACGTGCGTACTCTCTCAGAGACAGAAGACACGTCGGACTGGCGCAGCTCGCGTCAGAGACATTTCGTTGAGATGTGCAGATCCACCATCACGCCAGAAATCCAGTCGGCTGAATCCTTCTGTGCTGAACATCGAACTATTACGAGAGTCGCGAGGATGGTGGTCTTGGACGTCCGTTAGCCCGGCTGTCAATTCAGAATGAGCAATGGAGCTTCATAAGGAGGGCAGGCAGCAGAGTCTGCCTGAATCACCACCTGTCGACTACCCCAAACACTCGAATTATTGCTTCAGCCATGAATTCTTCGCGTACTCTGACGGACACCGGTTTCCATGGTGCTACTTCTTCTTTACCTGTGCATGACCTTTTGTCGCATTCCTTCTCGAGGCTCTCTGTTTATGCTCTCCTCATCCTCATCTCTTTGGCCCTGTACTCAGGCACGAAGCGTGGCAGAAGCATTGACTTCTGCAACCAACATGGAGAGAAAATGAAGATGATAAAGTCAAACACTCGTTTCCGTCGCTTCGCAGCTGGCTGGGAGCTCTCCGAAGAGGGCAACAGGCTGGCAAATGGCGCTCCCTACCGCATCCGAAACGGATCGAAGACTGAGGTCGTTCTGAGCAAGCCAAAGCACATGCAAGCCTTCTACGGTGGTGACGGAAAGGATCACATCAAAGCTCCCAACATGAACATGGGCCATTACTTTGACCGTATCTTGGGTCAGTCAGCTGGAGTTCAGAATGGTGAACAATGGCGAACCACTAGAGCACATTTCGACCCCTCATTCTCTCATCTTGCTGCTACGGGCTTCCAGCAGAAGTTCTCTGAAGAGATTTCGAAGTGGCTGCAGAGTCTCAGCAATGATGTTCATGTTGTCGAAAAGTCAGCGGATGGCTTTTCCATCGATGCCGTTCAAGCTTGCCACGTACTTCCCTTCAAGCTCGTCGCTTATGCTTGTTACGGCGATATGCTCACTGAAACGACCTTTGCTGAACTGTTGAATCTCAACGAGACTCACGAGAAGCTTGCTCTCACTGCATTCTTCAACCCACGTACCATCTCCAAGCTCTATGGCATGTTACCATTTCCAGAGACTAGAGCCATGAATACCTATCAGAAGCACTGGAAAAGTTTCAACATGCATATTATCGCCGCAGCACGCATGAATGGCACGCCCTGCCCAGCAGAGCACATCTACAAGGGTGTGGAGGAAGGTCGCATGACGGAGGCAGCATTCCTTCAGACCATCGACGAGATTCTGTTCACGAATGTCGACGTTACCTCAGCCGTGTTGGGCTTTTTGCTCATCAATTTGGCTGCCAACAAAGGCTGTCAAGACGATCTGCGAGCTGAGATGATAAGCGAAATCGCCAAAGCCGGATCTCGTCTCCCCGACATCAGCAATCTTCAAGGCTATACAACCGCGTCTGACACCCTTCTCGAATATACTTGCATGGAGTCAATCCGTATGTGTCCGGCCACATGGTTCTCACTTCCAGAATATTCGCCTCACGAGAAATTGATTGACGGGTACCGTGTCCCCGCAGGAACTGCCACCGTTGTCGATTGGAAAAGGCTCAACACCGAGTCCGACGTCTGGAATCCTGCAACAGATCCAGCAGTCACTGGAAACACCTTCGAGCCAAGGAGATTCCAAAAGCTCAACCCATCGCAATATCGTTACAGTCTCTTGCGATTCGGACTCGGACCTCGCAAGTGTATCGGCAAGAACTTTGCCGCAGTCATCATGAAGACATTTCTACTGCTTGTTTTGTCCCAGTATAGGCTTGAGATGCAGGATGGAATGAAGGGCGACAAGGTCGCCATACGCGATGACAGATTTACAATCACACCGAAACAAGCTGTACAATTTGTTCGCTTTCCTTGAATTCACATAGACTCCCGGATATCGGTCTCTATGTGGTCAGCAAAAGTGTTTGATGTCAGCTGTGAATTAGGGAAAATCCAAAATAGTCAAAATGGAGATCAGATAGCTTTCAGAACAGAAATCGTTTTACTCTGGTGATTCCTTCCCGAGGCACGTCCCGACCCGCCTCCAACTCGGACATGAGCGATACAGGCAGAATCCCATACGGTTGAAAGTGTAGATCGCAAGTTTGCAATCCACAACAGAAACGCACAGGCTTACAGGATTCAGTAGATCAATATAGTAGTGGACAAGTGTCGTTCAGCTAATATGCAGGGTCTGCCACGTGAAATCTTGAACGAACCATTTCGAAGCCATTACGAACGTGAATACTCAAAAAGACGTTGTTAAACAACTTGGCATTGAAAATCCGCGTTGCACGCTAGTCAGGTCAGATCAGGCCACCTGAAAATGTAGATCAAAGGATTTCGCTTATGTATACCAACGACCGGGTGACTCCGCACCTGCATACTATTTTCGCTTGTCATGGTAAATTTGCCGACGGGTTCGGTCACTCCATGGAACACATTTTGTACATAAAGTACTTACCTTCGACTTTTGGTGGCCGCAGCAGCCTTACCCATTACATCTTTCTTTGGTTCTTGCGACCGAGAGCCACAAACCATCGACTCTCAATTTTCGCTATGTCTTTGGAGAAGGGACAATGTCCCTCACCAGCGGTTCTTGAGGAACCTCGAATGAAGTCTCCAGCTTCGTCGGAAACACCAAATTCAGCTGAAACCCAGGATGGTGGTCTGCGTGCTTGGACTTGTGTCGCTGGCGCCTTCCTCTGCCAATTCTGCTCTTTTGGGTTCATCAACGCGTACGTCTCGGTCATCTATCTCATACTTGAAGCCTGGCTGACAGTCCTATCAGCTTGGGAACCTTCCAGTACCAGTATCAGGATATCATCCTCCCTCACAAGTCAGAATCGGAGATCTCATGGATCTTGACCTTTCAGTTGTTCCTGATGTTCTTCCTCTCCCAGCCTGTTGGTGTATTGGTCGACATGTTCGGTCCGCGTCCTATCACAATTCCAGCATCTGTCTTCGCTGTCGGCGGCCTCATCGCTCTCAGCTTTGCCAGAGAGTACTACTCTATCTTTCTGGCTCAGAGTCTTTGCTTCGGTATCGGAGCTGCAGGGATCTTCATGCCGGGACTTGTGATAGCTGGCAAATACTTCAAGACAAGAAGAGCACTTGCGCTTGGTGTTGTCGCTAGTGGCTCATCCTTGGGTGGTGTCATCTTTCCTATCTTCTTGGCTCAGCTCTTTGCCAAAGCCGGCTTCGGTCCAGCTCTACGATGGGCTGCCCTCTTGATCGGAGTCCTTCTGGTCATTGCGAATCTGTTGATCATCCCGCTTGAAAAGCCCAAAGGTCTTGCGGGACGACGCACCATCTTACAACCTGGACTGTTCAAGAATCTTGGTTTCTTCGTCTATGTTTGCGGTGCTTTTCTGTTCTTGTAAGTCGTCTTCTTTTGTGGCTGTCAGAAGTGTGGACTGACTTTGTCACAGCTGGGGTCTTTTCGGACCATTCAACTTTCTTCCATCACTTGCGAGCTCGTACCCAGAGACTTCGTACCTCTCCCTCTACACCGTGTCAATCATCAATGCTGCATCCATTCCTGGTCGAATCGTTCCATCGTACCTAGCAGATCGTCTGGGCCGACTAGCTACCATGACCACTTTCTCCTACATCTCAGCAATCTCTGTTCTGCTAATCTGGCTGCCTGTCAACTTCTACCCCACGGTAGCTGGATTGGTCATATTCGCTCTGGTCTTTGGCTTCGCATCTGGTGCTTTTGTCAGTCTGATGTCAGCTTGTCTCATTGATATCGGCGGCGGACACACGAGCCAGCTTGGAGCTATGCTAGGCACCTACATGATGGTCATTTCATTGGCGGCACTTACTGGATCGCCCATTGAAGCCGCGATTTCAGGCAGCGAAACCAGACAAACAGGACTCATAATCTTTTCTGGTGTCGCCATGATGTGCGGTGCTGTCATCATCAATGCTGCATGGCTCATCTGGAGGAAGAGTCAACAAAAATCGTAACGCTCGGCTGAAGGCCTGCATGTCTTGAGCTAATTAGTGTCCGTCTTTCCATTGAGCTGTCGTAGCATCTCGCTGACCTCAGCTTCAGTCATCGCCTTCGCTCTGACGTTGCTGGTGTTTCCACCCAATGTTACCGAGAACTTCTTGCATGGTAGAACAAGAGTCCCAAAAACGTAAGATACCTCCAAGTAGATAGCATCATGTCATCGCAATTTCTCTCTACAATTACAATAACCTCCAGTGAATTTGTGCTTCCCAAGACCACAGTCGGCGAGTTTCAGAATGCTTATAAGAGAAATACCATTGCCGTGAAGAAAATTGTTGGACGAAACAAGTTCGAGCTTGATGATACTTCAATGCTATGCCACATCCTGCTGGTCTTGTTTGCCGCTAGAATCGAGAGTTGTGAAAACGTTCTGTGCCGAGCTACCTTTGAGGCTTTTTGCTCAAGCCTCTCGCATCGTAGGAAGTTGCTGAGGGCACCAATGCATAAGCAAATCACAGCGCTTGATTCGAGCCCGTGAAGGCTCTCTTGGGATCTGAGCGACCAATGCGCATTAGACGCGTGCCAGCCACGGAAGGTGGGGTAGAATAAAACTCTGGTAGGTGAGGCCGAGGTGAGATCCTCATCGCTGAAGCTGGCAAGAGACTTGCATTGAGTGCGTGTGTTCATCGATGCGAGAGTGCGGGTTTGAAGCGAATGAGGTCGCATTTATATGTGCAAGAAGACCTCTCGAGTCCACACTGTCCGTTCAAATAGACAGGAGTGTATACCTAGTCTGTGCTAGAGTCGGTACGCGCGTAAGTGTCCAGGATACACTAGATACTCATCGCTTCCAAGTTTTGTTTGATGAGGTCGCGACATCTCCGATCCGCACTCGAGCAGACGGCTTCGTGGAAAGAAAAAAATAGTCATGCTCTAACACAATGCCATGGAGACCAAGACCAAGCTTGTACGAAGCAGCAAGCCTGGAAAGCTCAGACCAAGCTTCTGTGAGGTTGACTGAGTACAGCTTGCTGGGATGAACCTTTTGTTCTATCAGTCACGAACATGGTGTTTTCCAGATCAGATCCGATGAGAGCAAGATGCGCATGCTTCATATCTCAGATGCCAAGCGAAAAAGGCAATGGGCCGAGACTTTGATAGCTGTCTATGATTTAGAGGAAGTGAAAGTCGTCACGAGGTTTCCGCGAGGTGTTTGTACCCATGACGATTCATGAGGCCAAAGTTGAGGGTGGCCATGGTACACTCAAACATGGCTCACAAGACGGAGACGGTACGCAGGTTGTCGAAGCGAAGATAGAGACAGACGCACTTAGGGGTGCCATCAGTAGCGATGACCTAACTGTCGACCAGGCCATTCATGCTCTCCATACCAGGCAGGCTCCGCTGGCCAGTCTGAGAGATTATGAGCAAATTTCTCAAAAACACAAAGAGAAGATGAGAATGACTTGTTAATCTAGTGACGTCGCTGCCCTTATTCTTGATCTCCTGAGCATTCTAGACTCCTCCTCAGGCTCGAAAGGCTTGCTTTCTGTGCGAGCAAGCTGGCAACTTCGATAGAGTAATAATCCTCCCGTCCGTCAGCCATAGAGCAAAGACCGATATGTTCGGGATTGTCGTCCATGTCAGAAGCCTCGATGACAGATCTAGGCTTCCTGGACATTGTGATACTACAAAGCCATTCGGACTGGTCGTCAGGGTCGTTGTTGTCGTCTTCGCTGTTCCTTGATATGCCGTCCTTGAGCTTGACTGCTGAAACAGACGAGCCTCTGGCAGAGAATCTACCGGATTTGAATCGATGTTGCGAATCCTCACAGCGCTGCTCTCGATGTGAGTGTGAAGCCTGATTCGCACAATTCAAAACTGACCCCGGCAACTGACCACGACGACACAGCATGATTCACGCGACAATACGCTCTCAACACCATGCAGTCGGAATTGAGCAGCTCGCTCTGAGTCACTTGATCAATCAGCCAATCGGAGGCAGAATATCGATCCTGTCAAAGTGTCGAGCAGCAGGTGGAAGATCGCTCTGGTAGATGCGGGGGAATGGTAGGCTAAGCTTTGGTGAATTGTGTCATGCCGGCAGCCGCACCGCCACGAATGTCTTAGTTCAGCTGAGTTGAACTTCAGCTCGGGCGAAATGATTCCTTGTTCGAGACTGGGAACCGAAGACCAAAATTGTACATCTTCAGAGACTTTTTCACACAAGCTTTCGGATTCTTGTTCCAATGTGATGTGGTTCCTTGTTCCTGCGCATGAGAAGATCGTCTAGAAGTTGCTACAAAGCCCACGAGTAGGGGCCCGTGCTCTGACTGTGTCAATTTCGGGCCAGTTGCTTTAAGCTTCTTCCTCAGTAGTCTCAAATCCCCGAGATTGGGCTGAACTTTCTGGCTTCTAGCACGCTCCATCTCTCGTATTGAGTCAGTCTAGGTCATGTCCACTAAGACGTGCCGCCTTACACACGACTTGATGCCAAACCTTGGGGCAGGCCATAACGCGACGGACGGCCTCTGTAGCTGTCATACGTGAGTATCAAGTCCGGGAACAAGGTCCATCAGGTCATGGCTTCCCGATCCGGCATTGGCGTCCATAATGACCCGTGCCTGACATAAAAGGTACCAGAACATGCTGCAGGCTTCAATTCGAGTTCCTGCGGAAACTGTCGAAGCCTCGCGATCCTGCCGGGTCAGTTCCATACATAGCTGTTCACATGATTGGACATGGCGCATACTGCGGCAGAGAACGCAGCAAATCAGAGTGTGACTTCGCACGCGTCAAGTCCCAGGGGCTGCCAAGCATTTCCGAGTGCAGGCCAATTTCCAGCAGAGCCGCCTCCTTGAGATCGCATTGTGCATCTAGCCACAGAATAGAGATCCTTCACGGTTCGTCTGCGAAGATAAACTTTTGTCTATTGGTAGGGCGCTGCCCAATATGGGTAGTGGTATGCATACCCGTGGACTGTGTTAGCTCTGTTCTGGTTACAGCTGTAACCACTTGAGCAAAGAGCTGAAATCGAGCTGAAAACCACTCGCAGCCGCCGAAGATACCTGGCGAGGGTACAACTATTCTTACACGACCCGCCCCATCTATAAAGATGTCGTTGGTCCTTGGTTGTAGCATGGGAAAATCGGTGCTCCATGCTTGAATTCACCACAATGCGTTCACTTCTCTTGCTCTCAAGTATTATTGGCCTTGGATGTGCCGCACCTCGCCCACAAGACATCGATTTCGCCTTGGCCGATGCCCTTCCCGACCCAACATTCACCGAAGCTGTTGGAGTCACCGCTCAAGTAGTCACTTATGACACTTCGGCCATCCTTTCCTCGGCGGCTCCACAGATCACGGCAACGTCTGTCAATACTGACGCTGCCGTGATCGCCAGCACAGATGCAGCCAACAACCAGAAGCGTGATGCTTGTGCTGCACAATCTGCCCAACCCTCGGGCTACGGGCCAGTGCCATCGCCAGACACGCCCTCTGCCTTTACCAGCTATAGTAGCTTTGTGGCTGCTGCGACTGGAGCTCCTGTTCCTAGCGGCTACACGCAGGCGTTTTCCAACCTCCAGGCATCGAACAATGCGTAAGTTAGCCCATGTGCCACCCTGAGGCCATTGTGCTAACCGTTTCTCTAGATATGGATATCTTGGTTTCTCCACTCTGCAGACGTACGACACTAACGCCTGTGCAGCAAAGTGCAATGCTGCTAACGGTTGTATCTCATTCAACATTTACTTTGAACGCGACCCCTCGGTTGCTCCCGGAGGTGGCTGCCAAAACCCTTCTAGCACAACCACGATCAAGTGTGTTCTATGGGCCGGTCCTGTGACTTCAGGTAACGCAGTAAACACGGGACAGCTTCGCGGTCAATTCCAAGTCGTGATAACAGGATCCAACGGATACACGAGCAATGCAGTAGCTAGTGTTCCTGGCTACAGCCCTGCTGTGTACTATGGCAACTCTGCTATCAACGCACCTTATGATCAGAACGGCTATAACACGTATCTTGGCAGTGCTATCTTCCAGGGTCCTTTCAACGCCGAGCTCTGTGCTGCTGCTTGCTCTCAGAAGAGTGACTACGCCCGGGCTCATCCCCCGACCGATGGTTCCCCGATACAGACATGTCAGTTCTTCAATACGTATATTCTTTACGTCAACAAGCCGAGCAATGTTCAAGGACAGTACTGTGTAAGTACTGACATTTTCCTCAATTCGGCACCTGCCCAGATCTGTACTCTGTGCTGACAACTTTTCCAGGCGATGTACGCAGAAACATGGGGCCCAAAATTTGCCACAAATGACGGACAATACCGCGGAAACGATCATTATATGATTCAGTACAGCTTTGGATACAGCAACGCCACCAACACCGGTACAGCCGACCCGCTCGCTGCTGTATATCAAGCACGTAGCGACATCTTGTGGCCTGCAAACTCCGCACAGCCCTTCTGCTCATCCATATTGGGCTATACCGTCCCGGTCGTCACCGCATCTACGGTAGTGACCACCACACCTATCTCCACCACAGTCAATGTCGTTAGCGTGACAAGTGTCGTCGCCACGGCTACCTCAACTGTGTACAGCACGGCTTCGACCACCATCACATCTATCGTAAATGCAAAACGTGATGTTACTGATGGTTCTGCTTCTACCAGCACGACTGTCAACCAAGACATACTTCCCACGGTTGCTGCCATTTGGACCCAGATCCTGAACAAGCGCGATATCCCAACGCCTAGCGTCCTGACCAAATATCCCGCTGATATTGTCAAGTCAGCTTGTTCTCTCGCAGTCTCTCCGGCCTCGTCCACTTCTACGGTGTTGACAACATCCACCCAGACGGCCAGCACATCCTATGTAGCACAAGAGAGCGATGTGATAGTCTCAATCACTTCGACTGTCATTGCATCCTCGACTACGACCGTCAGCACGGTGACCACAACTACCTCCCAAGCAGCTGTGGTCGTTCCTACCTCGTTCCGCTTGGTGGCTGTTTCTGGACCCTACACTGGCCAATATCTTACCGGCGGTCCCAGTACTCAGCTTCTCAGCTTCACTGCCAATATTGCAAGTGGATCTATCTTCAGCATTGATCCTACCACCAACTCTCTGACTACTGGAGGCGATCAAACTTACTACAGCGCCAATGTGGGCATCTCCTCTTATATCATTGTCGCTAACTACCAGTATGCGACTTCAAACAGCGGCACATATCTCCTCTGTCATATTGACAGTACATCGCTCGAGCTAGTCTGTCCCAACGGACAATTCAACAATCTCTATACCTGTAATGGACGTTTGGGTATAGTGCGAGATGGCGGGAATTATGAAGCTTCTTGCAGCGGTTCTAGCCTTGTTACTTTTAGGGCTATCAGTGCATAGGGGTCATGTACACATAGGTGCTAGAGCTAGGCGCCTTGATTAGGTAGTGCTGCTGTAAATATCCAATGCTATAGCAAAGTGTGCATAGCTTGGTCCACCGCTTGTTTGTCAACGACTGCTCTTGACGACCAACAGCGTGATCAGGAGTCTTTCCTGCACTTATAACGTCCGTAGATGGACAACTCGTGTTTCGGAGAACGCTTGCGGGGCTCTAGAAGTTGTCAAAGTCTATTTTTCGTCTTCGCCAGACTTGCTCTTCTTGCTGGTATCGTTCATGGCAGGGAGATCGGGCGTTTCACCATCGACATTGTTGCTGAGCTTGTCGATAGTCCGGCGGCCAGGAGGTTGCTTCTGACGTAATTTTCGGCGAAGTCTTCAATGACGAGCTCTTTCTTAGAGGGGGGTTTGATGACACGCTTGAAGGTGGCAGCAGGTATCTTGTACATGCTTCTCTTTGTTGGCTAGCTGTCTTGACAGACAAAGAGGTCAAGCTCACTCCGGAATCGCGTCCTTGTCTGGCTGCTTGTGGTCGTCGTTGTTGGTCTTCAGTGTTGTCCTGCATTGTGATACAGGTCTTGTGGGCAGTAATGTCGATGGTAATTCGAGTGTTTGGTGGTTGCGGAAGAAGAGGTTGCCTGTGTTACACCAATTCATGGGCGCATCCAGCCCAGAGGAACGAACCCCTTTTGCCAAGACTTGCATTACGTTCACTCGTACGATTGACCGTCATTGATATGTCTTTATTTCATTGCTCAATATCGCCTTTTCACTCCTTGCACAAAGCTACACAAAGCTACAGACGCGTCTTGCGCAGAGCCTTACAGTCTGATGGCCATCTGGAAGCCTAGATCGATGCATATTACTGGCTGTTCTGGATCGGAGAAAGGACATCGAGTTCACAACTTCAGGTCACAGGCAGACGTCTAGAATGAACGGTGGCTGTAGAAAGGGTTGTATTTGGTGCGATACCCTCTATAGCTCAACGGCAAGGTTTCTGGAAATGAAGCTGCTCGTGTCCACCTTGTTCTTCCTTCGAGTAAACCTCCTTATGCTGCAGGAAACGATCCTATTCCTCTCATACTTCTCTCCCTGTTCAACGTTCAATGTCGGGTTTGGCGACTACCGGTTGTCAGCGAGGGAATGTTCGATCATGAGCAAGATGTCTTACATCGCAAGTATGAGTTCTCTCCTCTCCGTTTGGCTTTTCGTGTTGGGTTCTCCAAGCGAATACTGTGCATCAGCACACCAATTCTATCTCCTATCTCTTCTTGTTGAAGTATGCGTTGGCCTCGACGGTGTTGATGTACATGTTGGCCTTGCGGAAACGTGCCTTAGGCTTTGCAGTCTCTTCGTTGTCGTTGCTGTCAGGCAAAGTGTCGGTGCTGGTGGATGAGGAGCTGATTGGATGTCAATATATGCGTGATGTGAAAGGGTCTGCTCTCCTTACTTCTCCATAGGGGCCTTGTCGTCGCTGGTTCTGATGGGAGTCTCCTCCTTGTCGACGCTGAGTAGAGGTCAGTATTCTGAAGATACTCGTTGCACAGGAAAAGGCTAGCCTTCCACATACCTGCTGTCTGTGTGCTTGTTGGTGACCTCCTTGTCGAGGTGGTGGCTACTGACTTCCTGAGAGTCGTTCTTCGAGTTGGTTGCCATGGTTGACAACAGTGAGCAGGGAGAGGAGAAGGTATGCTCTGAGTTTGGGATAGAGGTATGGAGATCTTTCAAGCGAACGAGAGGGTGTGGAAGACGCGGTGCCGATGGTCTACTACACGCGTCTAGCGGCCTCGAGTGATGAAACGACTGAATATTCCGTACATCAACAATCACCATCACTCGCGACTTCCTTGGCACAACACGACACGACTTACACAGCCGATACCAAAACACTTTGATCTCGTCTCAAGCACTCTTCCCTCACCAGCATCAATTTCTATCAAGGCGCCTGAACCATGGCATCAATCACAATCTCTGACGACCAGCTCGAGTACGAGCAGAGACTGCTGGGAATGCCCTTCCTGGAGGAAGACTTGCCTTTCCTGGCCAACTTCGACAACCGCCCCTGGGTCAGCGTTAACCAGGTCCTTGACCACCTTGAGGCTGAGTGTGTTCTCGTTTGCACGTCCTCAAATAGCCTGTTGCTTATTGAACGCGTACAGAAACAGCACCAACGGCAACAACAGCATCAATGGCACCAACGGCACCAACGGCACCATCACCGCTACTGACACCGCTCCTGGAAACCACTCCGTTATGGGTGCTTTCAATGCCCCTGAAAGCAGCTACAATGGAATGAACACCAACTTCGCTCCTCGGTAAGTTGCTGTTCGGTAAATTTACCATTGCAGGAGGCATGCTGATGAGAACAGCTTTACCACCGCCCCTGGAGCCGAGCCTGACATGGGAACCTTCGATGCCCCTGACTTCCACGCTGACGAGCTCTTCGCTCCCAACCTTGCCCCTCGGTAAGTGATTATCCTGCTTACATACAATATTCTATTGTTCAGCACAAGACTAACAAAAACAGTACCAACCGCACCACCACCTCTTCTTCTTCTTCTTCTCCTTTCAACACCTTCCCCGCCACTGCCACCACCCACGCAGCTACCCCTGATGTAGGCAAGTTCAAGAAGTCGTGCACTATCTGTGCTACTCGCAAGATCAAGTGCGAGGTTATCCCAGGCAGCGACCCCAAGCTTTGCAAGCACTGCCAGGAGAAGGGTTTTGCTTGCCAGTTCGAGCTCAAGAAGGCTTATGGACGGGCATAGTCTTGGTTCAAAGAACGGGAAGCTCAGGAGGAAGATCGATGGGATTGAAGAATGCAAAGGAGCCTCAAGGAGGATGCTAGCTTGATGCGACTGATCAATGGTGATTAATCAACGGCACTGATTGCACTTTTTGGTGGCCACAATGATCTTGATTGAACAATGGGGTGCGATGATCCAGGAGAAAAAGCAACGGAGAAAAAGGTCTCTACCGATCAAAAACAAATGAATGCGACTAATTCTTACACCCAATTATTAGTCTTGATGAAAGGCTCATCTCTATTCCACCTCTCCTCTCCCGTACCCCAAAGCCCTCTTCTCGCCCGATTCCACAGCATAACCTGCCACAAAGGAACCTTAGGCATCTTAATAGCTTCCAAGCCAAACCTTTGTACCTGATCAAACCACATATCATCACTAAACATGCGTTGAAACCATTCCTGCAAGATCGGATAGAAACGACGCGGCTGGGCAACGTCTGCAGTATTGACGCTGGGCATGACGGAAGCATGGTCGTTTGCGAGTTGGATGAACCATTGATCCCATTGTTCCTCGAAGCAGGCACCGAATGGCATGGCGATTGTTTGTGCCATCTCGTATTTGTGGCTGATGGGTGGGATACTGATTACCATCGCGCGAGGCAAGCCTCCGAACACGAATTGTTCGAAACAGCAGCCTTGTTCGTTACAACGTGTTCCTCTGATCCAAGGTTCGCGTGGCTGCAGCCATGGAATAGGGTCTTCGAAGTAGGCATTACAGAAGGCGTGGACGAATTCGTGGAGGATGGTATTGGCGAGCATGAGAGTGATGCGGAAGTATGCTGAGGCTACGTCGATGTGCTCGCGTTTGTGGGCGGGGACGCGGAACATACGCTGTACTTCGTAGAACCAGTTGATGTTTTCTGTGTTACCGGCATCTGTGTGTTTCTTGAGTTCAGTCAGAAGCTTGAGGTACAGGTCGCTGAGCTCGATGACGCTGCATCTTGTGTCTCTGTAGAGAAGTCAGGGTTATCAACAGAGGATATGAAGCTGTTACTTACGGCCTTGCGGCAGGCATAATGCCTTTCTTCGAGTTCAGCTGGAGGCGTGTAAAGCCATAACAATCGTAATCACATGACTCCATATTGATAAAGCTGAAATACGTATAGAACTGCATATCCCATAACAACTGATACGTAGCGCGTTGTTGTGCTTCGGTGAGAGTGGCGGGGATGTCCACGATCTTGCAAGTAAGACCGGTGTCGGAGTCAAGTACAGTGGTCATGGAGCTTGCTGGCTGGCTCAGAGCGTGAAAGTAGTCCAATGTTGTCGGGTCGTCCAAGATAGCTGACGCAAGATTCAAGGCTGGATGCAGCAGTGCGTACTGTTCGTCACTTATTCCATGCCACATACTACGTCTGAAGACGGGATGCAACTTCTCGGCAGGATCCCAGGTAGGATTTCGATAAGAGTTGCCATAGAGTCTTCCCATCGGTCCAATGGTTATGGCCTCATATGGATGAATTGAGTTGATGAAGCCGGCGGCGTTCAAGATCTTCAACCCGTACTTCTCATGCACTGGGTTATAGTCCGGGGCCTCACTAGGAGGGCCCATGGTATACATCTTGGGCCAGTCGCCCTCGAATCGCCTGCCCATGCCTGTTGGATCATTGTCATCCAGTTCACGTATCTCGAAATGAGTTTTGTCGTCGCTCAACCTGACGGTATACTTGTCGCGTATATCAGACCAGAATTCCAAAGTGAAATTTCCATGCTCATCAGTCTTGAAAGGAGGCTCCGGGGGATCTGGAACGTTGTATCCTCGCGGGCGGTCGGGCTCACCCATCTCGATGTCGCCATCTGGAGGGCCTGGGTGTGACATATCGCTGGCTGTAGACTATACGTGCCTGCAATGGAGTGATTCGGTGAGTGTAGATGTGAAGTTCAAGCGATATTGGACTACACATGCTTAACATGTCGTACCGAATCCGGGATCATATAGACAAAGGAAGTATTTTGAGGTTGCGCATCTCTCGAGAAAGCACAAAGGAGTTTTCTGAGGAGATTTGGTTTGGCTTTGTCTGATTTGATCATTGTATGCTAGTGGCAGCTATGATTGACTGCTGAGAAAATTATTCGTGAGAGTAGACGTCGCATCTCTCCTCTCAGGCCTGATGACTCTCGGGATTCGAGCCGAAAGAACATCTTGCATACAGTAGTCTAGGCAGAGAATGTCCTTCTGTTCTGGTTTGCTCGTCCGTAAGAACGCCCAAGGTTCGTGTTCAGGCGAGTCGGAATATTCAGAGTTGCATTGTCTTATGTGTGGGAACAGCAGCGGTTGAGGTCCAACTGGCCCAAGGGCGATAGCCTTGTATGTCGACGTTGTCAGGACATCTGAGCAGTGAGACTTCTCCCAGATGTCTGAGCAACGCAATGTCCTCGGAGTGTGATGTTCAACAAAGGTACTGCTCTTAGGAGAGACAAGTGATGGCTGAATGTAAGCGTGGACAATCCTGGCCAGCCGGACTGGGTAATTGCAAACGGATTGTCTAGGCCTTCTTGACGAAGCCTGGGTTTTGCTCCAGAGTCTGACCGATAAAGCCACGGAGAGCAGCCCACCTGTTGGACGAAGCATTGGCGTCTGGGGCAGCCTGAGTAGGCACACTCATGCTTGCCAAGTTCTTTCCAAATCTCTCCTTTTCACTCTCCTCCATCTTTTGCTTTCTCTTCATGGCACCTGGTCGTGATTTGAGCGTCTTCAACTTCATCTTTCCGTCTGCAGGCTTTGCCTTCCTCACTCTGACCATCTTGCTGAGTTCGCCGAGCGCACCATCCATACCATCGGCCTTGTCGTCCTCGTCAATACCTTCCCACTCGTCATCGCTGTTCTCCTCAAGCTCTGGCAACGCATCAGCGAGCGAGTCCAAGGCGGTGTTGAGCTTCTTGCCCGGACGACGGCGTTTCAGAGGCTTCTTTTGTGACTTTTCGATACGAGAGATAAGTGTGTCGTGTTTTAGTGCTCGCTTTCCGGCTTTTGTGTTTGCGGACGAGGCTTTGACATCAGCGGCTGCGGTTGCAGGTCGCGAGGCTGCGGCGACTTTGGCGCGCATTGTCGTACGCTTTTTGCCATTTGTAGGTGCCTGCAAGACGTCAGCAGCTGATTACTGACATCTGTTCATGTCGCATACCATTTTTGAGGTAGTCTGATAATGTGTTATCGCTATAGAAGGAGCTTCAGGGGGTCAGGGATGCGCGGAGACGTCGAAGTGGAAAGTTGTGCTACAAAGATGGAAGTCGCGACTGTAAAAAGTCGTCTCGGTCGCGACTTCTCAAAAATCTCCAACATTGATGGACTTGGTCTGTGCTCGAGGCTGCCTCGGCCCGGCGCCGACGACATGCTATGCTATAAACTCTTTGGAACTACCATGTTTCCAACGAACATTAATTGCATGCATATCATTTGCAATTTTAACAAGATGTATCCGAGAAACGTTCACCGAGACGTATCAATAGTCGTCCGGATGGAGACAATTTCTGCCAGACGTTTTCGGTCATATCTACATTCCTTGAGCGCTGACAGCCCAGCCACCCTGTCCTTGATGATCAGCATTCCAAATATGGCAATTGAAGCTTTGTAGAGGCAAAACTCTCAAGAGAAAGTCTTCTGAAGCGTCTTCGGTTTTTCATATCTTGTAAAGCGTGGCTTCTACCATTTCAAGGACAGGGCGACGTGTTCGTGACTTCCTGTCCTGTGGTTGATGGAGTGGACGCACTGTGCTCCATGAGTGTTGTGCCCGATAATGTCTTCACAGTTCTAGACCGTTTGCGGTGCCGTGAGTCTGGAGTGTCATGTTCGAGTCAATGGAAACAGAAGGTGTCTTGTTGTATTCCGAACTCTTCTTGACAGAGCTGTTACAATACCGCAATCACCATCATGCATACTAGAGTCCGCCATCACCCATTTGATAGAAACTCTGCAACTTGACAAGTGCGAAAGTGTCATTAGTTAACAACCGAGTCGTACCCAAAACCTGCCTCAATCTTCCGTCGTTCATCGCCAAGCCATACGCTCGGCCACACACACCCTTGTTTGTTCTACTACCATACATGATTCCTCGTTCTCGTAGAGAAGCATAGCATTTTGTCAACAGGTACCTTCGACGCGCCACCGCAGGTCTTCGAGATTGTCATACCAGTGATCACTGCGCAACAGCTTTCCAATATCGAACCACGATCATCATCATCAACATGTCTACCAATCGATACATCGACTACCAGAGAGAATACATGACTGCCATCAATTTCGATCGCCTCGCCCTTCCTCCTAAGCTCACCATCACCGACCTTCCGAGAGTCATCTTTGCAACAATCCTGAGCCATGCGCTCCCAGACCGCCGTGACGGTTTCATTCCCAGCATACTGAACACCGCCAAAATATTCAAGAAGACATCTGCTGCTCGTCCTGCCCCCAAATTCCTCCTTGTCAGCAAGAAATTCTCTCGTATTGGAAAGCAAGTCTGGTTGCAATCTGACTTCAGTCACGTCTACATCAACTCCTGGACCCCTTTGCACAGAGGACTGATCTCTTCTGCTGGCGCGATATCCTTCGTCGTCTTGACCTTGGATATTCGCAGTGGCGATCGTGCTCTCAACCAAAAACTCATCCCATCAGTTCTTGGTGCAAAGCTACGTGAGCTGCTTCACGAGATGAAGAACTTGGAAGTGCTGTTGCTTAGAGTCTGGCATGGCATTGGCAGTCTGGCTCCTGTCTCCGAGATCATCATGAACAACTTCTCGGGTGTTAGAGTTGCGCAGGCAGTCAACATTGCCAGCATTCTCTCGCTCGAAGGAGGCATCGATGAAGACAGGGGTTGCCCTGGCTTGCTTTCTGACTACTACATCAGAAACTTTGTGTCTCATCTGCTTCGTAAGATTGACCCTGCCCTCTGATCATATTGGACCTGACTGATACATCCGCTAGATATACCCATGAAAAAGGTCCCCAAGCCCACCACTGCATACCTCGATGACTCTGAGCCTCTGCTCAAAATACCCATCTGGCGTGGATGTGCTGCAACTCGCAAGAGCGCCAAAGACCTGTGGATGCCTGCTATCATGGGCGACATCGAGTCGCAGCCCGAAAGCAAGAAGGAGACCCGCTCTGCTGAGGAGGAAGAGGCCTTCACTCAGCTGGTGAAGGAAAGTATAAAGGACGTCCCATGGGTCAAGGCCGCAGCTCGTGCTGTTGAGAGACAGGAAAAAGCTAAGAAAAAGAAGGCTGCTGTTGATCAGGAGAACTAGCACGTCTGAAAGAGCATGTTCCCCGTTGGTGGATCTGCTAGCTTTTGGTTGTATCGAAATGCAGAGTGTTTTCCTAGCTTCGGCCTTGTATCCTTTGAGAATCACCAATATCGCGATTTTCTCTAAACGTCTTCGCATATACTACAAGTTTCTGCATTTCAACAAAGGCCCAAAACGAAGAACGGTCACAACGAAACTCAATCTGATTCTTTGTCCATGTCAGCATGTAAACGATTCCGCCTGGCCGCCGAATCCGGTGGGCTTTGTTCGTGGTCGACCACAACTAGACACACCTGCAAATCGCTGAGATACGCAATTTTCACTAACAGATCAAGCTCTTAGTGGAGATGATACGATGAGTGATTTTGACGATACCGACATGCCCGACGCTGGCGACGAGTCCGACCGCTCAAGTGTCGTCAGCGTCACCATCCCCTCTTTCGACGAACTACGTACTTACACCACCATGAATCCTCCTCAATTGCCTCCTTTCACCATCACCAACGGGCAATCACACCAGACAGTATGCCACAAACACTCTTGGCGCTACACAGCACGTACAGACGCGAATGGCACTTATTTCGAGGTTCGACAACTGGACATCGACAGATTTGACGGCTATGAAGTGCCCGATTGGAACAATATGTTCTACTGGCCACCAAAGTATGATCTAGGACCTCCAACTGATGACAATGACTGGCATGCTCTAATCGCAAGATGGGGCTTTCCTGTGTTGGAGAAAGCAGGCTTCTTGAACTATTACCCTCCTGATGACGACGACTACATGGACCCGATTGGAAAGCTAGCGACAGCGAGGAATCCAGACAACGAGGATGACAAGCGCATTCATCCAGTGTTTCGGCAAGAGATGTGGCGTGATATCGATGACGAAGAATATCTTCTCTTGGAGCCAGCTTTACTTCTGGCGAGTGCATTGCTCGATGATCCAGGCACGTTGGCTTTCTTCCACGCAATCTCAGACCTGGAATCGATGACAGAGTTTGAAGATGAAGTACATGGCAAGTGCAAAGTTGCGCATGTACCTGCCGTCTTGAGCAATGCGCAGGAGACCGAAGTTCACCAGAAGATAATCGCGATGCGGAATTGGTTAGATTGGAAGTTTGTGCCTCTGTCGGAAATGGCCAAAGTTAATGCTATTGCGTTGACTGATTGGCGGGACGACAGTGATGGCAACAAATTGAGGGCGTCGAGCGAGTAAGGAATGGCCATCCATAACACTCGATGGGGTGCTGATATTATGTAGGTATTGTTCTCAGTCCTCAATCTACGTCTGTCAGAGCTTTCTAGATATATCGAAAACATACGACGACGACTTCTCAAACCAGACGACAAACCACAAAGAGGCATTGGAAGCCTGGCTAGACAACGCTCATGTCTCCAGATGTCGCCGGCCGAAACAGATGGATCCTGTTTCCGCCTACGAGCGCACAAACTTCCAGCTGGCTAACACACTTGTACATGAGTTCTGCCACGCCTTCTGTGGAGCATACTTCCCAGATCAAGAGGATGGTGCTCCTACCGAACCATGGATCGAAGGGAACAGAAGTAACGAGCTTGGTCATGCCCTGATCGTTCATTTGCTTGGAGGTGACCCTTCCGCAATGCTCAGATACAGTGGCTCAAGATTACATGAGTTTGAGCAAGGCTGTTCTGTACCATTTGGTTTCTGGTTTGCTAAGCGATGGGATCTTTGGCGAGATGGCGCAGCAGTTGAGAGGACCACTACGGCCGATAAGGAACAAGCTTTTGATACCGCTCAGGTTTTCTATCCTCTACCTCAGAAGTATACACACAACATGTACACGAAGGAAACGTGGATGCATCAGGTACCTAGATATGGGTTAGCAGCGCTCAGACTACCGAGACTAGAAGATTGGGCAATCGCGCAGCGGAGAAGTACTGATCTATAGCAAGGATGATCTATCAGTCCTTTATCAAGGTTCTCCCGACGTGCTATAGATTGAATTTGTACAGCTATCAAAATGCAAGAAGTAGTATTGACCCTAGACATGTCCATTGAAAGGGTGCAAAGAATGGTGTTGCGAGTCTGTCCCCTGGTCAAACAATATTGACTGGTCGAACGATAGTGACTTCTAGAAACACATAGCCCAGCTTCGCGTCACCACAACAGACTGTGCTCGTTTTCATCCACTACACCACTTCTCCCGCACACAGACGACAGCGTCTCTCCCTCCTCCTCGTCAACAACCTCTCTTCTGTACCAACAATGGCCTCCTTCCATCCCACTGTTGGCGCTCTCCGTCTGCCCGCCCAAGCCTCTCCTACCATCCAGACCATCGACCTGGATCTACTGCCATCAGACGGCGTCGCGGCATTCTGTCACCACAATGACCCTGACTTTGCGGTTCTCGACCCTGACGCGGTCGCTCAAGACTTCCGCACTGCCATCAGTCGCCAGGCTGATCTTCAAGTCCTCTTCGGTATGCTCATAAGCGCGTTCCTCATGTGAGATCTGTAGCTAACACTATTTATAGGAGGCACCCCTTTCCAGATCCGGGGGCTCCCTCTCGGCTATCAGGCTGAGCAGCGCGTCTACAACAACCGCAGGGAGACGAGGATCTACGGTCACCCCAGTGGCCAGTACTTCAAGTCCTGGACCACTTGGGGTGTTCATCTCACCTCCTTGATGAAAGAAGACTTGCCGAACTGCAACTGTGCGCTGTGTGCTGCTGGTGGATGGCGCAACAGAGCACCCGCCAACGCCGTCATCAACGTTGGCCTGCCTCTTGTCGCTGGTGGTGCTGTTGCTGCTGCTCTTGCTGCCACTGTCGCTCGTGAAGAGCAGAAGGTCAGGGAAGAAGAGGCCACTCAGCAGAGTGTGGGTCTCCTGATTCGCGCAGCTGAAGTTCAAAACTTGCCTGAGTGGCAGCAAGCCATCATCAATGGAGCTTTGGAGAGAATTGTTGGTGGAGCTAGTCTTCGCCGTTGAGTATACCTCATCTTGGATTCTCCGTCTTGTATTATAGTGTCAAGTATTCATCATTCTCTGCTTGCGATACTTGTTGAATATGGTCTATACAAACGCATGGTGTTCCTGAGACTCAAGCTGTGACCAAAGAAAAATGGTGTTCTGACAGGTCTCTCTGACTATCAACGCTATCAAGTCATTGTTGCGCATTGTGATAAGCCTGGACATGCACTTGGCTGTTTGAGATAGGGCTTGTCGTAAAGACATGGGCCGTGGAAGAAAGATAGCTCTGCAGTGGAATCGCTATCGAAATGCATGCAAGCCTTTTCATGACATTGGAATCGGGTGACCTTGTATGTAGTCGGTGATATTCTGGGATCGGATGTGCCAAGCCTCTGAGGTCTATTAATTGTTCACCTCGGTCACGTCCTTTACACGACCACGTAGTCTACGCGCTTGCGAATCTGGCGACCACAAAATATCACCACAACTCCATACCAGTCTCATCATATCGACTCAGTCTCGTCTCTACAAGTTTTTCTGGACTCCTCACGCTTCTACAGACTGGACTTCTCCAAACCTGACGAAACATGCGTCTGCGCAAACCCTTTGCCTGTGGTCTACAAGGTCTGAAGATGGATGGCTACGACAAAAGCCCGCCCCCTGAGAAAGTAACGCAGCCACTGCTCCCTAAGCGTATATATCCTTGCCCCTCTGATCGACTTTTGTGGTTTGGCTAACACAACGCAGCTGCCTTCGTCAAGAACAAGAGAAGTGCACTAAATAACCGTACCAAGCGGGTCGCCTTCGTGCCTACTCTTGAGGATATTCATGAAAGCTTGTCTCGCAAGATCCAAGAAGCCAGTCTTGATCATCTCTCCGATCGCGCTACAATGGACACTGATCACTTCGACTATGAGACTGCAAGCTTTGCTTCTAGCAACACCTCCCTTTGCGCTCAAGCTAACAGCTCGATTTCCGGCTCTTCCGATCACGACAAGCCGATCCTCCACTCCATCAAGAAGGCTGCCAACGCGCATGTACGCGGTATCTCTGACACGGCCGTGCTCGGTGATGCCGCCCTGTCTGTCACTGGAAAGGCGCCTGACCCCTGGACTTCTCAGGACTCTGAACATTGCAACAACTCCAGGTTCTCTTCCCGTGTCAGCATACTCGATCTCTCAAATGCTCGCCACCGTGCCATTCCTTCTGTCGAAACGCTCATTGACGATGGCTCCAACACCTCGAACGCTGTAGACATTGGAGCACCTCATTGCATACTACAAGCAGACCTGGTCGATGATGCCGGAGTCCCACTTGATCTTGCATCTACCTTCAAGTACAGCTACTTGGATGTCGAGTACCCAACCCGCGGGGTTAGTCGTCGTCCAGCTCTTCTCCTCGGTCAATCTTTTGCTCAACATCGGACTCGTTCCTCCTCTTTCCCTGAAGCTACTCCAGTTCGCGACACAAGTCCTCTGCCCCACGCCAGACTCGACAGGCTATCTCCCACCTTCGGTGGCTACGTGCCCTATACCACTCATGAACACAGGGGCAAGCTGAAGAGGCAGGTAAAGTACGACGACCTGAGGGATGAATTTAGAAGGTACGGTGAGCTTGCAAAGAAGACTGCTGAGACTATTCAAGAGAAGGAGAAGAGCTCGCCCAGCCGCAAGCTGCTCAAGCGTCTGCGCACGCTATTCTGAAAGATTGAAGTGATTGGATGGTCTGCTGCAACAGTACGAAGGGGCTAGACATATAGCGTAGGGGATCAGAGCGTAGCGGATGGGGTTACTAGCTCTGGATCGAGGAGAACATGGAGTCAGGAGATCAATGGGATGATTGATGGAAGGCGCAAGAAAGGAAAGGGATGTAGAAAGGAGTCATTCAGATAGCTAAGAGATTGAGGGACATGCACACCAGGAGGCAGGAAGGCACCTCTGAACAGTAATTTGATATACGGGGGCAGCAAAAAAAATTCTGTGACTTCATCTTGCCATCCTCGAAACGTGGATCTCGCTTCGTACTTCCCTGCAACAAGGGCAACCAGCAGCTCATATCCACAAGCACTACGGGGTCCTGATGGCCTACCATGTTTGACCTATCATGCAGATGCCACTCAGCTAGTAGTGTTGAATGTGCTTCCTCCTCAAGTATATACGCAAATTCAAAGCTCTGGCACAGAGACATCAGTTTCGATAGCCGTGTAAAGAGTATTTAGCAGAGTATACCATCAAAATGGAAGAGGCTTTGTTGCCTTCGTCCTTATCCTTTGAAAACTTCGATGAACACGCCTTTGTTGCTCCATATGGGTTCTTTGTGATTGCCTCGCATTGATGGAGGGTTATGATCGTCCCTTTGTAGATCTAAGAATTGCCTTGTTCGCTCAAGAAACTCGCCTGTCTTTTGCCTCTAGGAGTCGTTGGTATATAATCCTCAATTTCCAGGAATTGACAGGGTTACCCAGGTTTGCGAAGTTCATACTCTCCGGCAGAAACAACCCCACGCTCAACAGACCGTCCTACATACTTCAGGCAAGATGTGTTGGCTCACGAAGCAAATCCCGAATTGTCCTCTTTGTGGCGCTGTTGCGGCTCCTGAAATCCTGGTGCTTGGATGCCCATTCGGACTGGCCAGGCATGACTGCTTAGTCACATTCGAGACTACTGTTAACATTCTCAGGGCTCATCCTTCTTGCGTCTCTCTTGACCAGCTCTGCCGCGAGGTTCGCATGGGCGTCTCTCCAGGTGCCTCAACAGCACCGGTCCACGTTGACCCCCGTATGAATGTTGATCCTCTTGGCTCTCCTTCAAGCACTACCGTCGTCCAAATGCCAACTCCACCTTGCGATACTCTTTCGTTGCCAGTAGGCTGGACTGCTGACAATGTCGATGCTTCATCTGACGCCCTAAGTTTGGCTACGCAGCACCGTGATGCTCTTGTAAGAATGGTCGAAGATCTTGTTCCTGATGTTCAATCGCTGAACGCGACTGTCGCACCTCTTGATGATCGCCTTCGTGTCGTCATCGAGTGGGTTGAAGGTTATATGGCTGGTATGATCGTTGCCGCTAACACTCACATCGCAAGTGTTCAAGCTGCTGAGTTCGAGATTGCTAACAATACTGTCTGGTCTGATCAGGCTAGTATGGATATCGCTATCATTGTTGATGGTATAGTGAACCACTTGAGTCCTTTTGAGGGTGCGTTCATCTGGAATGCACGCTTGACTGACTTGTTTGTTCATCTTCGCCGCATGGCTGGACAACTTTCTCCACCGAGACCTCCTACCGATGAGCTTCCACCTCTCATGAGAAGGCGTGGTGCTATTACTGCTATCGAAAACACTGACTCCTGTGATCACTCTGACTTCTTGCCCCCTCCAAGCTTTTATCTTCCTGAAGATGCTTTCTCTGACGATGATGAGGCTATGGATGAGGAACTTGATAATTTTGATGCTTAGTAGTTTCTCGCGGTAAGTCTTGCTTGAGGTATCGCTTCTAGGACGGTAAGTTATCTTTTGATAGTCTCTTGATATATTCAATTGCAAACCATTTTCAAACCCTTTTGTATCTTTCTCTCTGGTACATTCGTGATCTCGTGTAGCTTTTCTGCATTTCGATAGTGTGGCAAAAGAACAGGTGGCCCTTTCGAAGTTGTGCCAGCTTTGATTCTTTACCCAAAGCACAATCGTATGTTATGTGTTTTTCCGGTCAGCCCTCTCGTTCTATCTCCCCGTCGAGACGCACGAATCTGTGCCAAGCATCAGATCTTCCAGAGAGAAGATTTCGACCAACTTGCTCTCTCTCGACATGTAGTATATCTGCATATCATTGTGCATTCTCGTAGTACTTAGTACCTGTGGTGTCCAACACGGAAATTCTCTTGGACTATCGCACTTGACAGTGGGTCATTCTGCTGGCATCATCCTGGTAGAATATCTTTTATGGTTTATTCATATAAGAGAATCTGCTGCATCAGACTGAAGCAATGTTTAGTTGGATGGGCTGTTGGAACCAGCCAATGTCTCCCTGGTCTCTTCGAGGTGTAGTGCGGCAAAAGTGATTTGAGTGCAGCCAAAACATGTTTTGTCACTTGAAGCTGCAGAAGAAGCATCATTCGGGTCGATTCCTCACATCAAAACTCTCCAAACCACATAGCATCTTTCGCTTGCGCACAAATTTCTCTGTCCTCTAGCAACATACTCAAATCATCATGTAGGTCTTTTGGAAAAGCGATGCCGATCGCCAATAACCCCATCCGCGCATCAAATGGAACCCCAGCTTACATTCCTTCGCACATATAGCATGTCCAAGGAAATTGACAGAGAGTCTTTGGAGTATCTGCTCGCCTACCCAGAGATGCCACCAGGTTTCCCGGCCCCTGAGCCAGTCAAACAGGAACCTGCAGCTAAGGGCGCCGAGGCACTCATCAAGCGCGAACCTGACACAGATGCCCAGGAAGTCAAGATCGAAGACGGCGCCGTCAAGACCGAACACCAAGAGATCAAGCAGGAGCTTGAGACCCTCGAGCACCTCATCACCACATATCGCCCCTATGGCACTACCCCTGACGAAGACGGCTACACTATCACCTGCCTCTTCTGCGACTTCACCTGCAGCACTATGCTTGAGCTTAAGGCTCATTGGCCTGCTCATGTCGGTGTTGAGACTACAAAGTGCATTGCCTGCAACGTACGATGCTCCAACATGGAGATGGCTAAGAAGCATGTTACCCATGGCAGACATCTCAACAGGATGCGTGTGCTTGGAATTGGTGGTGAAAACCCCGACAGAAGAGCTTGAGTGGTATGTCTAAGTCTCTTGTCTTGTACTACCTGGTCTCAGGTTTGCAGCGAATGCGTCAAGCAATGCTCGGGCAGGGGATTCAAAATGGCTTGGGCAACAAGAATGAGACGATGTTGGTCACGAAAGGAGGAGAGAGATATGGCAAAAATCCCATCACGAACCTGCGATAGCATACAAAGATGAAGCAGCAATTCCCGCGGCTCTTCTGTGCGGTCCTTGTGTAGTTATTCTGTTATATCGGTGTGAAAGTGTCTGATACTGAACCGCGGGGCTTGGCGTTGATTTCCATAATGTCAACAATCACATCTGCACCGCATTTATTCTTCCGACCTTCTCGCACTGAACGAGCCTCATACCCAGTCAGCATTGATACAAAATGTCATACCGCACAACTCTCACCAAAGAGGTCCACACCACTCTCTCTTACGATCCTGAGGGCACGTACATTGTTTTTCCTCACTATATCAGGCTACTAACTTCGACCTTACAGGCTGCACTCTCCTCATGATGACCTACACCTTCAACTCGCGTCAGCGTGCTCGCCTTGCCGAACTCGGCTTCTTCGGTGCTGAGAACGCTAAGCTCGTGGCCACCATCTCCTTCAAGAAACGCGACTACCTTCCTACCATCCACCAAGACTTGCGTGACTACCTGATGAAGCTCATGGTCTATCTCATCACCACCAAAGGCTATAAGGTGATCTCAGACAACAGCGACCAGGAGAAGTACACCAAGCTCACTGCCAAAATCGACGTTCGCGAGCTCAACCACATCATCAAATCTACTCTACGTGGTGTCATGACTATCGACAACTCTGAGGTCGATGAGAAGTTTGCTGAGGTCACTCTCAATGTCTGGGGTGCAAAGGACTTCGAGAGCGTACTTAGAAGCACTGCTCTACGTGACGGGTAAGCCTATAAAGTGATCCTTTCGTGTCTATGCTGACTTCATGTGTGACTTCAGCTGCAATGGAGATAGCCACGCTTACTGGTACCTTGTTAACCCTGAAGTCTTGACTAGCGAGCTCATGCTTCTCCACGGTCAAGTCTATCACCTTACCTGATCGTGCAGCTTCTCATAGGCTGATCACAGCCCTTCGAGAGGCATTCTACTGGTAGTCACGCTGCTGATTAGCATTCGAGCAACCTCCAACAGCAAGGAGCGGGGTTGCTGTTTGCGGATCGAGGGTGTCAGGCTCGCTTTTGCAACACTCGTACATGTTTTCGCGCTTTTGCACACCGTCGTTTTTGTTTCAAAAGGCATTGGTATTTGTCGATCCAATTGGCGTTTGTGGAGGACTCACACATGGCTAGAAAAGCAAGCCTAAGTAACAATGATCAAAAGTCTCGTCTTCCCTTTGTATCATCAAGCGTGCTGAGCGTGAGGTATCGTTCTCATCGATAAACCCGGTCAGCTGCGACATTGGACAAAGTTTTGGCGAAAACTGCAGACGAGTCTCCGCCGGCCACAAGATCACCATATGTTCTCAAGTCTTTGTCACCTACTTATCTCCCATATATTGCTTCTTTGTCCGCTCTTGATCTCCAACAAAGCAGTCTTCAATATCGTTGACTCAAAGAGCTCAACCCATGCATGGGTGTGGGCTCATGCTCAGAATTTTCCACCACACGGCCCATTGAAACTCTAATTTGATTACGTCTTGACCTTCGAGCAGACTTGGTACATTCTGACGTCTCAGTGACGTGCCTAGCAATGCCTCCGCAAGCCCAATACAGACTTATCTTGGTCCCTTCCCCAGATATCCTGACTATACTCACCCATTCTACCTTCACCGCCACCACGGTCAAGGCAGTATACTGTCGTACCCTGCAGCCATTGTAAGATCCTGTGGTACCGCGAAAGTGACTTGTGGCCCGCAAGAGCAGTATATCGATATGAGTAGGGAGAATCAAAGTGTCATGCCAATCTGGTGAGTGTGGAAGTTGACCTGAGGTCCGGGGCTGGGGTACGACTGACGCTTGACAGTGCAGGTAGTACTCTGAAGATTCCATAGACCTGATATACTCTGTCTAACCCATGCATGACTTTTTGTTAGTGCCGGGAGGGAAGGCAACTAATGGGAACGAGTCGAAGAAGTCTTGGCATCAATTTTCCGTTGCACGTCAACAACACGACCTGGCACTCTCACACCCTTTCTCGTCCTTTGAACATCGGTAGTCTATCGTCACTCTCCTAAGCACCTCAGAAGATATGTTCGGCAACATGACGACCAAGTACCTTCCTACAGACATTCTGCCTTACACCATTGAGTGCAATGTCTGCGCCGCCCGTTTCCAGCGAATGATCGACTACGAAGAGCACGAGCCCACCCACAACGTCGTGGCATCCGTCGAAGACCCCAACCATGGCTCATCTCTTACCAACGATGAGTAAGTAAACTCAGCTCCTGATGATCGGCTGTTTATTAATGCAAACGCATCTAGAGCATCCGTAGTTGATGACCGCCTCTCCGAGACCCTTGTCTTCCACTTCGGCGCCCCAGGTACTTTTCTCATCACCGCCTTGACCTACTCAGACTAATGAACATATAGAGGAAGGACCGCCCGCTCGCGCTGCTAGCGATGAGCCAGTGCAGACTGATGAGCTGCCTAAGAGCTCTTCCAACGAGGCTGAAGACACCGCATCGCCCGCACCTGTTGGCAGAGTCAGACTGCCTCGTCATGTCCGCGCTCGTGGCAAGTACATCCCTCGTGTGCCCACTCCCACCGACGAAGACCCTCTTCAGTGTGAATGGACGAACTGCAACGACAGCTTCGTTGGCGATGATGCTACCCAGGAACTCTATGTAAGTCTTGCAGGTATGCCTCCCATAAGAGCTTGCACTGACCTCCATTGTGTAGGATCATCTGCTTGAACACGTCCGCGGTGGCCAGTACCCAGTCCGCTGCGAATGGCACGGTTGTACTGCAAAGCCGCAGCGCGATTTCTTTTACGCCCGCATTCACCTTCAGAAGCATGCTGACATTGGAGGATGTCTTGATTGTAGCCGTGGCTGCGGTGAGAAGTTCTACACCGCTCCCCAGAGAACTGCTCACCACAAAAAGTGCTCTGCCGCACTCAACCGTGATGGAAACAACTGATCAAGTCTCGAGTTGGAGCGCCCTATGCGTGCCGTACATTCAGGTTCAGTGGTCAAAGTCGTCGAAAGATGCCGGTTAGGGGTAGATCAGAGGGTACCAGGGGAATGAGACAAGGAGGTGCAGAACATCGGACGGAACAGACTGCTACTCATGGATGAATTCGATAGAGGGCGATCGAGAAAAATAGTTATTTCGGCATCGAGGAGGATGTCTTTTCTTGCTGCCTACATGTTCATCGCTGCTTTCCTTGTTCTAATGCAATTACTCAGGCAAGGACCCACGTACATATTTCTGATGTGCTATACTTGATTCGGATGCACAGCCCGTCAGATACATGAATTGACTGCCCAGTCGCCTTTATCGTGTGAAAGTCATTGAGTCCGTCCTTCAGTCAAGCCTCTCGCTCTCGCCTACCCGCGACCGAACGGTACCTCCTCCTTGCCCACACGCCCCTATCACTTACGCGACCCACGAATCAACATGGCTGTCGTCAGATGGGGAATCGACGATCCTGAGAACCCTCGCAACAAGGAGAACCCTGGGCTCTCGCAGCAACTCGAGAAAGAGCGCCGCAGTTTCGTTGGCAGCGCCACCAAAGGCGCCATTCGCACCAACTCTGATGGCAGCATCATGCGCTTCAAGACCGAAGAACAAAGGTAAGCTCTCAGATTGTTGTGCCCGCCCAAGAGACTGATAACAAGTCCGCAGCGACGAGAACGAGTCTGAGACTGAGGGTCAGGAAAGTGCTGTTCGCACGGTTGGCGAGATGGACACAAACCTCAGGATGTGGGCTATCTCTCCGCATACCCACCAACTTCATGCTGACCATCTTGCCCTAGAACCACACCGTCAGAAGTCGAGCAAGACAACGAGGATGTCTCAGCTGAAGAGGACCACGAGAGCTCACCTGATTCCTATAGCTACCTAGAATACGCCTCTATCTCCAGCACCGAGATAGCTGAGGCGGCCTCTCTCCCTCAAGGCTGGCTCTATGGGATTTTGGCAGATCGCAGTCGTTTCTGGTACACCGCTGAGAGATTCTCGGGACCTATTGTCTACGAGCTGCCAACAGATGTGCCTGAGAACTATGTCTACAACGAGCGCACTGAACAATGGAAGCTTTCAAATGAGGTTCGCGGCAGGTAGCTATGGGAGAGCGTTGGTGCTGAGGTGTTTCAGAACGATACTGGTGAAGGGTAGCCTGGAATACCACATGTCTTCTGCATCATTCCCTTCTGTAAAAGACTTCCCAGAATATCAAACCCCTATTAGTAAGCCATCAAAATGCACGATTGTCACTCTGAACTTTTTAGTGCCAGAGAAAGCTCTCCATAGCCGCCGTTCTCGTTGGCCAAAGTCGGATATCAAGGATACATCCTGCTTTTCTAGAGGGCTGTAGAAATATGATCCGGCAAGGTGGAATGCAATTCAACTATAGAAGCACTCGGGGTTAATTCCAGGTCCCTCTGTAAACTCCGTCCATTACCATTGATCCCGCCTCGCCAACTCTCCTAACTCTTTGCATGAGTTCTCTCATGACTGACGAGATGAGCTTTTTGCTGAAAGCCTCTTCCACAATGAGTGCAGAAAAAGATCTTGTACTGCGGCACATGGGTCATGGCGTGCGCGACCAGGAATCTACGAACTGCGTGGTTGTAGGTGCAGTTACCCCATCTGCATCTGGGGTTGTTGAACTTGATGCCTGGGACAGGGACACCAATGTGCTCGTGGTTGATGTGAGACTGGGAGAGCGTTACTTGAGAAGCATGAATGAAAGGGTAACAAAGACTTACAACGAGTAATGCAGGGGCATCTGCGCCTTCGAATCTTCTGCTGCAGCCCTGCCATTCGCAAGCCAGACGATGAGAAGCAGGCTGGGAAGCACTAGAGTTTCCAGCAGCAACGGCAGTCGGCGAAGGAGTAATGACTGCATCCTCAGAGGCAAGGTTTGGAGGCTCAGCGTCGGGATGAGTGCTTGTTGCATCCTCGGTAGAATCAACGTCTGCATCATTGACATCTTGATGACTGACAGGGGCGCGGTAGACAGGCAACGAGTTGATGTCGAAGGCAGGAGGAAGTGGTTGGTTCAGGGGCCTGAATCTAGCCATTGCTGTTGCGAGAAGAGCTTTCTCGTCCATCTCGTGGGGCAGGCGAGGACTGGCTCTGCCACCTGTAGCTTCATAGTGCTATATAGGTGTCAGTGGTTCCCCTGCGATCATCACTATAGACAAGACTTACCTCTGGGTAGAACTCTGCGACGGCTTGACTTTGCTGCATCGAAGATCCATCTCCAGGTTCCTCGTGGTCGACAGGGCGTGTTTCTGACATCTTGGAGATAGAGACGCTTCCAGGGACGAGACCAGGCGCTTTGTGGTAGCTGATGTTTTGCTGAAGAAGAGCTTCACAGACCGATCTAGCGCCTGAATGAAGCAGTGCGCGTGTTGGTAGGATGGCCGGTTGTCCCGCCTTGGCATGTTTCCAATTCCGGACGTGGTCGACAATCGGGTCAAGGTTGCTTCTCGAAACTAGTTCTCCACGCACACTTCCCTTACAACCAGCATAACCTGTCCAAACCACAGATCTGCAGCGCAAAATGCCACCCAAGAGGAAGAAGATCATCGGCAAGACCAAGCCACAAGCATTTCGCAGCCAGGGCAAGAAGAAGAGCGACCAGGTAATCATCGTCAAGCCCCCGTTGACTCTACCCAGACGTGATGCTGACCACTCTTGATAGCCAGCCGACCAGATCACTACCACCGGCCACCCCTCGCCTGCTACACAGCCTACAAATACAGGTAAAACAAGCTGGTATTGTCAACGACACGGCCATACTGATAGATCAACAGCTTCTGTCACAACAAGTTCAGAGACTCGCAATGCTCAAACTCAGAGTCTTCTGTTCATGCTTCCTCTTGAGATTCGAGTCTTGGTATACAGTCACGTCCTCGCCAGCAAAGATCTCGAGATTGGCGAACGACGCATACTCCGCCGTCAGCGCTACAATGAATTCACCCTGGCAAACTTCGACAGCAAGCACTTTGCCCTCCTCAAGACTTGCACCGAGATCAAGAAAGAGGTTGAGAAGTTCATCTTGCCCAAACTCGCTTTCACTTTCCTCTCCCTGAATGCTTTCGCAAACTTCCTCGGCCGCCGTACTGGTTACTCAGACTCTTCCGAAGAAATCGATGATCATGCCTTCAAGCTGCTTACAAAGATAGCAAATGTTGAGTTTGTCATTGATAAGCAATGCAGATGGTATTGGTGTAGGCCTTTTCACGCTATGGATTGGGTCGTGAGAACCTTGAAACATCCCCTCAACATCGAGATTGTCGACCACGACAGTGACGAAGGCTACACCAGCCGCACATATCGAGAGGCGGTCCGCAAATGGGACAAGCGCATTCAAGAACTTGAGGCCCTACAGACCGATAGCTGAGCTACGGCGAGATCAGGAATTGTCTCAACCGCTATGATACCACGGTTTAGACCAGCATTTGAGAAGGGGAGTGAGTTCAGCGCGATAGTGGAGGAGGCATTCAGGGGAACACGACCTATAGGGAATGGTATTGCAGTACTATGAGCTACTTACAATCCCATCCATACAAGGTCCCGAGTTCTTTCCAATGTCATGACCAAGAGTTGTAGTTCTTTTCTCTCGCTTTTGCTACAGTTCAAAGGTTCAGCTAAGTAGTAGATGCATCGAGACTAGCACCTCAGCATCTTGTACTGACCAATGTTGTGGTACCATGTGGTATGGTCGAGTTGCAGGCTTGGCGTGGTATGAGAGTCTTTGTGCTGAGCGAGCGTCGTCCTTCTTCCTCCTTTGCTCGCGTGTTGACTGCAGCACAACCACCATCTGAGCCATCCGCCCAGATTTCCAAATCGTTCTACCAAGCCTGCAGACAAGATGGCGCCGAGAAAGAAACCTAAAGTCAAAGGCCAGCAGACGCGTACGGGTCGCGCGTCGATCTCCCAGAGAAACATGGTAGATACGCGCCAGCCCGGGACGATGCCCTGTACACAGTTGACACTACTCCTAGCCTTTCATCGAGCCAGCTGTGGCAGGCGACTTGTCGACCTCTGTAAGCGCTCAAGAGATCAGTAAGTTGCCTGCCTGAGCGCATCGTCCAATTCAGCCTGCTAATAGATTTAATAGCTCTCGACACGGCCGAATCATCTGCTCAGGCACAGTTTCCCTTCCTTTTGCTTCCTCCTGAAGTGCGCCTGATCATCTACAAACTTATTTTTGACACCGACGCCGTTGTCACCGGCCCTATCAACAAGAGGACCTTCACCCGCATCTACACAGTCAACCAGTCTGAATATCAGCATGATCTCGCTCTCCTCAGAGTTTGCCGCCTTATCCACGCTGAGATCAATAAATTCGTCGAACCCAGATCAACCATTAGGGACATCTCGGCAACAGCAATCGTGAAGCATATGCGTGGCGACTGTGGCAAAGACGATTACAGAGTCCGCGACCCAGAACTTCTACGCAGAATCATCAAGCTTTCGGTCAGGGTCGGCATGCAGCGAGACCTTCTTTACAGGCACTTTGCCCCCATGAACTCGCACGTTGACGGGCCTTTGAGCTTGACGTTCCTCGACGAGGCTGAGCCTGAAGGTGCATCGGGCCTGGCTGACAGAGGTTGGCCTTGGCTGCTGCACACATTCGTAGCCAAATCGAGAAAATGAGAGTAGCAGTACACAGCGATGAAGCTTGACAATGGAAAGCATGGGGAGGAAGCACCATTCAGAATTGCCTGTCTTCAAACCGCGGTCGAGCACGAGTACAACACTTACATATGACGGTCCTTACCAGAATCAATGAGTTCTGTTCATCTTCATCGGGATGCACCTATCACGCTTCTTGGAATAGTGAATTCGAGTGATGATTAGTGACGTTTGTCGCGATCATGCGCTATTGCATGACCACACCAAACCCAGTGGCGATGCGATTGATAGCAGAAATGGAAGGAGAAAACAATGTCTGAGACAGCAAGTGGGGCAAGAACCCGACAATAGCTCAAAGCACTCATTATAGGTGCTTCTGGGGATGTTCTCGTGGTTGGGAAGTTGATTATGCAGTTTCATAGCCTACCAGAGATTCTGTTTCCCTTACGAAGCTCCTTAATGCATTTCGTTAATTCCTTTATTGTCTCCTCCTTCTCCTCCTTCATTGCTAATGACGACCCACTCGCTCCATAGTATACATCAGACGACCACCTGAAAGAGCGAGAAGAGCCTGCTCGAGACGGGCGGGCATGTCGCCCCCACGAGGGTATGCAGGGGGTAAAGGGGCAAGTTCTGAATATCATCAGCTACCTTTTCACAAACAGGAACTTTTTGAACATACCAATGTCATCAGGCCTCGTACCTGCACCGCCAGACCCGCGACGAAGATGGGAATGACGACCAACATGTACACCTCCGGCATACAAGAAGCGCAAACGAGGGTCATGCCACAGAGCAAACCAGCCGAAGAAGGCGCAGGTCAGAAGCACTCCGAGACACACTACCATGCCAATGAGCACGCCTGTTGTGAGGTGCGAGTGCACACTGGCGAGGAAGGTGATGCCAGCGAGGGCGACGAGAGAGGCAAAGGCGAACATGTACTTGAGGCTGCGAAGCAGAGCGCGAAGGTGGGAGAGTTGACGAGGGGTCGCCATTGTTGCTGTCCTTCTTGGTGGTGGTCTGGAAGAGTTTTGTTCGTGATAGGTTGATTGGGAGGGACGAGTAGGGTGAAGTGATGGAACGGTGAAGCCCGAGGCGAGCAAGCGTACGTGGTGGTCTCGTGGAACGTGTGTTGCTACCAAAACAACGGTCGAAATGCAAGACGAGTTCCACACCACCACCAACCTCCAAAGAGAGCGCAGCATCTTCCAATGATCAAAGAAGACCAGAAAGAGCAAGGAGATATGCACAAGCTGCAGGTCAAAAGACAGGAAATGCGAGACAGGTCATACCCTGCGGTGGGAAAGAGGAGGGACGCAATACGAGACCGCCATACCTACCGCGAATCATCACACCGAACCGCCGCCGCACCCTGAACCTACCATCGTAGCAAAGTAATTCAACCCTTCGTGTCCTGAAAAGACAACAGGCAAGCAAAAAGAGCATGGTTAGAGACACAAGTTGCAGCCCAGAAGAGAAGAGAAGTGAGACAGGTGCACCCTGCAATGGAAAAGAGGAGGAAGTATTGTCACATACGCTATTCTTACCGCCGCGACCGCACACGCACCGCTAAAGACCTACCAAGGCGCTCCAACAATTGCCGAACCTACCTTCCAGAGCGGATTGCGCTTCTGTGAGGGCCACGGCCACAACTGGAGATATCCTGAGTCTCACCTACCTTTCTCGTTTTTAACAACGGAGTTCACGTACACGACAAATGAAGAGAGATTGCGAGTCCCCGTAACCAGAAAAAGAGCCACCGCAACCGGCCTGGACCACGCGGTCCTAAGCAAGAACGGAAGTTGCATGGCAAAAGCCCGCATTCTTGGGCAGCTCGTGATTTTGTCAGGTCGGCATTGTGCCGGCTGGCAAAGGCGGTCCAGGAGAGGCATCAAAGCGCTTGTCATCCCTCATGGAAGGTCTCTTAATCGTCTTCATCCCGTCGCGTGGATCTGGCCAGCTTGTCGCCCAGTCGCATCAAAGAAACCAGAGCGCGACTACCGGTCGCGGTCCAGCTCACGCTCGCATTCGATGCCGATACTGCTCTCAAAATCTGACGAACTCATGCTTTGTGCTTTTGGATAACGAGAACGTGCTTTGGCGGCTTCTGAGCAGGAACTCGACAAAGGAACTGACAAAGAGAGGGAGAGGAATGGAGAGTCAGGTCGCAAGCAAGCTTCACACATTCCTCGGCTCAACCTCGACTTTTGGCCACCTCCTCAAATCATTCAACAGCCTACGATGCTTTGTCGTTTCTTGCTTGGTCACGAAGGATTGCCATCCACTTCGCCAGCCCACTACCACTTCCGTCTGCAGCTCTCACCTCCAAGCAACCAGCCGTGCTGGCTTTGTAAGCCAATAGACGTTCTCGGCTAGCCAGACTCAGCAGAGCGACAGCAATCTCAACAGACCTTCTTCGCCAGGAACCGCCACGTCCCCACGAACATTGGCGTCGCAGATTGTTAGTCGCTCATCTCAACCACTTTCCCATCAAGTTGGTTCTGTGGTGTAGTTGGTTATCACTTCTGTCTAACACACAGGCGGTCCCCGGTTCGAACCCGGGCGGAATCATTGCTTTCGCTACTTTAGCATCTCTTTTGCATGTGTAGAGAGTGTGGTGGTCGAGGTTGTGGGTTGGCAAACTTTTTGACAGAATTTGCGAAACTGCGGGCGCAAGATTTTGAGGCTTTGCGACGCTTGAAGTTGACAGCAAAGCTCATCGCTGCAAGTTGCTACAATCTTGGGAGCTTATGGTGAGCTGAAGACCAGATCACAGCTCTATACTAGTGGCATGAGTCACTTGACTGTCATTATAGCATAACTCCATAAGTTGGCATTTTCCTGTAGCGCTTGCATTTCAGATCTTGTGCAAGCGTTCATGTGCGAGCAACGAGGACATAGCCGAACATCGTTGAGCAAAAAAAGGAGAAGCCGAATCGCAAGAATTACATCCCTCAGGCAATGGATCAACGTCAAAAGCTTCGTCATCAACTTATCGCTATGGTAAAGAGTGAACGTACGCAGGCACTGAACTTGCCCATACTGGTAACGGAAGATGAAGAGAAAGACATCATCCACAATTTCGATTCCCTCACTCAGGTGAGCATCGATTCAAAACTTGAACGCATTGCTTGAACTACTCACGAAGCCCGATGGGGACGGTGGGCTTTGCCGCCTTCTTCCTAAGCCTTGACAGCAGCGTTCATTCGACAAAGACGATGTCATATGTGCTCAGGATCCAGAGATCGCTCGAAGAGACAGGACAAGAAGCTTACACGTATGATTTCTGTCAGGAGAAGCCGGTGTCGATATTTCTCATCGTGGCGACTTGCAAGTTATGCTTCGTTGAGCGATGAAAGGTATTCAAGCAAGCCAGCGACGAGATGCCCACAGACCAGGATGTTCTCTGCGGCGTGAGAGTAGACAAGTGCCTGAGCCTCTCGAAGAAAAAATCGACAAGAAGTTGTGAGGCGTGAGCTTGGCTGCAAGCACTGTGGACAGATGTTCATGGCGAGGATCGGCCACTGATGCGGAAATGTCTCTTCTGCGCTTGTTACGAGGCAATGTGTGTTTGCCTTCTTGCCGACAGTTGGCGTCTGTTTCCCTCCTTACTTTCGTAGACAGAAAACTTCTCGTAAGGCTTCGAGCAGTACGTTTGTGTATTCTGGAGGAATGTTGACCCAACCATTCATACGAAAGCTTAGCGTGTGGTTGTCTGCTTCGACGTTCAGACTTTGATAGCTTTTGTATCGGGGAGGTGCCGGTATTGAGAAAGACGGCTAATCGTGCTGTAGAATTGCAGAATTTGTTTGGCGGAACAAGTCAGTGTGTATTCTGGCAGAAACTCGTCAAGCCGCCACAAGACTGCTTGCTGAAGACGAATGAGCCATCGTCCGGGTGTAGAAAGAGAGGCATCGGTCGCTGTTGGCTCTGATGTTGCGAGACAGAACACTCGGCGGCACTGTCTAGCTGCCACGGTCTCAGCAGACATCATGGCGTCGAACCCGAGGAGTTCGAACTTTTGACACGCAATGGAGAAGTGATGAGAGATCTGTAGCACCACCATGATGGTGTGAAACCATGGAAGGGACCGAGTGAGGAGAGAGCCCGCTGAATCCTCCTGGTAGCGGGTGTCTGTGGTAAGCGCATGAGATGACAGATTTGAGTACTTGACTGACGTGCCTAGAGTGTCTTTGGCTGCATTCCTGACCACCAGTGGCGACTTTTTCTCGTGAAAAGGCAGCTGAGGAGATAATCAAGAGGAGTTGTGAGTACTGATAGGCGCTTGTGTTGACGAGTCGGGTTGATTGAGTATGGCGCACAGCATTCTTCTCCAAACTCCAGCTGCCGAGCCAGAGAGCGATGAAAAAAGTAAGAGAGTGTTCGCATCAGCCTGAGGTAGTGCAATACAGGCGACACGGTGCCAGAAGACATGCTAAGCGCACAGGTCATCCGGTGAGTTCCAAAAAGAAGCGAGAAAGTCTGTCAAGTGTGACCGCGCTTGTACAGAGCATCTCTGGCGGCGTGCAGTCTTGCCCACTCGACTGCAGCCTTTGTAGCGTGTATGCTGAAAGAAACAGATGTAAAATGATGGCGCAAGCCACAGGAAAAGGGGAAGGAAGATTGAGGTTTTCCTCAGATGAAAAGGAGATAGCAGGAGAACACCAAAGCCGCAGCGCGAAGGCTTTTTTATGCGCGCCACGATTGACGCCAGCTATGTGGTACCGCACGTCCCTCACTCTTCTTCAAGCACCAGTACAAGACCAGTAGACTCGATGAAAAGATCATGTTCGCGTCAGCTCGAGGTAGTGCGATACGAGCGACACCGTGCCAGGACATGTTCGATACAACCCTTGCACTGTAGTAAGAGCCAACTACTATTTCTCCCGGCTGTGTTCCAAAAAGTGATCAAAGATCCCTGACTGCGGCCACGAGCAGGGCTCCATGATTTTACCATCTTGAGGCATTCTCTCTTCTTCATCGGCTACCATGCTCCATAGAGACTTGAGAAACCTCGAAGCCCCCGATCTCCCGTCCACTTGTGTGGGTGATAGCTCCCACTGGCACGTCAATGCCGAGTATGGCCTTGGGTAAGCCGCGTATGAGGAAAGGAGAAGGAGTGTTGTGAACGTGAAATGTTTTTATAGAGTCCAGCGCCTATCACTACGACAATGCTAACCCTTTTCGGTAATCAAGCAAAACATACACACACAGAGGAGCTACAGACGTGTGCGCAACGCCACAGAATTGCACCACGACACGTAGAAGGAGAAGGACAGTCATGTAGAATAGATCTTAGTCAAAAGTGGATGTGTGTCATCTCCCGGCTTCTCCCTCGTCATTGATGACAGACGATTTTGAGTTTGCCCGAAAGGAGTTGTTGATTTAGCAGCAGTACCATACGACATTGGAAATAGAGAAACCAATGCCTTCGTTTTTGCTGCGGATAGCTAACTCTCAGAGCCAGCTTGGTGAGAGAAAGAAGAGAGAAGTGGTCAAGTAGAGAATTAATTATAGTGCGTTGGATGCGTTGATCTTGCGGCATCCGTCTCCGGTGATCTTCCGTCGCGTTGCTTCTACGATCTTCTGTTTCCATGCTTCCGTGATCCTCCAAGATCAATGCAACCCAATTAGGCAGTTGTTGAAAGGATCACCAGTTGTTGGTGATCTTGTAAACTTGTACGAGCTTCTTATAGCAATGTACATCACGAGGCAGAAAACTAGACCAATCTTCACGCTTCTGCTGCAGTCATGATGTATGGCAACGTCGTTCTCGATGGTACCTTCTATGCTACCTGTATGTCATGCCCATTCCCACGACCTGTGCTAATAGCTTTCTAACACCGAACCAGTGGCAAGACTAGAGAGAGAGGAAAATGCGAAGAAGGCAGCCGCTCGTCTCCGCCGCCAACGCAAGCCCAAGCCAGGCTCTCTCGAGAAATGGAACGCCCAACAGTCACCATTCTTCACCAAGCTTCCCCAAGAGATTAGACACATGATCTATCGAGAGGCATTTGCTATGCTGGCTCAGACGAAAGGTGGAGAACTAGTGGTTGTCACTGGTTACAAGGAAATTGGCAGACGTAAAGTGCCACAAACCAAGATCTATCCCAAGATGGATGCATCCCCTCTGGGCGTGCCCTCCTTGTTCCTGGTCTCCAAGCAGATGCGTCATGAATCCATGCCAGTCTTCTGGGGCAGCATGACTTTCAAGTGTCATACCAGCTTTTGGCTCTACCAGTTCTGCCAGGAAAAGCAGCTTGCCCACCGTCGTCGCAAGCACAACATTCCTGCCTTGTTCCCAATCCCTCTGGTGCGCAAGATTGAAGTCCGCATCCAAAGAAACGTCGTCCGTCCCTTCAAAGTCCTGGCGCGCTTTTGGGCTCTGGCAAGAGTCGCTCACGACTCTGTTGTTCTCCGGATTTCCTTGTACAGCATTAAGGGTCAGGGTGGCCCATGGTTCTGCGTCAACGGTGACTCGCTACTCGCCATCTACCACAACATCCGGGCTTACCAAGCCTGGCGCAAGGAGAGAGGAATGTCTCTGGATGTCGAGTGCGATGAGTTCTCCAACTGGATCACGGATGAGCAGGAGTTCGAGGTCTGCTTTCCCGGCTTCTCTGACAAAGTTGGCGAGGAGAAGAAGGTGGTCGAGGTGGACGGTTCCTCGAAGGAATCTTCGTCGAGTTGAACGTAAGTTCCACCACCTTCCTTGCGACTACAACCCGCTGACAATACTGTTCCAGGTTTGATCTTGCGCTCTAAGTCGTCCTAGACCAATTTTTCAAGCATCAGTCCGGAGCATTTCCTGTTGTCTCTTTGGTCATTCAGCTATGTTCCATGAGGACGTTTTGCTCTTTCTTTCTTTCATTTGTCTTCTTTCACCCACATATGCATTTTCTTTCCTTTGTCTTCCCTTTGTTATCTTGCGGGGGCGGCCGCTTCTGAAGGATCATGCCTCGATGCAAGAAGTTGTCAGTGTAGATATCACACCAAAGAAATCCATTTCCTTCGTTCTTGATCTGTCATGTTCTCGGGGTTCTCAGTGGTCTATGCCAGCTCCTGCGATGCTTTCTTACTTTTCGCTAGCAGAATCACAACCAGTCATCTTGGAAGGATAGTAATCTATCTCAATTGGACATCGGGAGCTCCAGCTTGGCCTCTTGAGCATACTATGCCTACCAAAATGCATGAACTCACCTGGGCATCTATTCTGCACCTGTGAGATTTCCACCTTTTCTCTCGACCTGAGAGCGTTCACTGGGGAACACTTTCTATGACATACTCTTATGCCTCTTGATGACTTGGCTTCACGGGCCATCGCGGATGTGGTAGTAGAGTTTGATACCAAGGGCCGTTGTCACCCTTTAGTTCAGGGTGTCGCGTCTAACGTACACCTTATCATCAAAACAGAAGCGCCTTAATCACTGCCAAATGATCGCCTTCAACTTTATAGCTGGTTGTTGAGCTATTTAGCTCCCTCAGAACGTTACGTGCGAAGGAATACGAGTCCGGTACCGGCCTATGGTTGAGGGAAGTCGCCCACGTGAAGCTTGCCGAACGTTTCCGGCATTCGCTCCAACGGTCGTACCCTGCAATGCATAAACCTTTTCGGCCCGTACTTCCTATGACAGCTGTCAAAGGATGTCCACGTTGATCTATATACGTCCGTACACATCCGCACGACCGATATCCCAAGGACGTTGTGCGCGCAGTGGGGTGCTTATACGAAGCGCTAAGATGATTGACATTGCACCTCCTCACTGGCGTCGTTGCGATAAGCATAGGATTGGCATATATATCCTGATGAGCAGCAGCAATGTACCATGGCCTGCATTCCTATCCACTCACCCCCACAATGAGCAACCCGCTAGCAACCTATGAATTAGCGGAGACCGAATATGTGTCTGTGAACGGCTCTCGTATCGCGTATCGCCGCCTTGGTCGACAGAATGGAGTGCCTCTGCTACACTTAACGCATTTTGGGTATGCTTCCAACTTCTAACATGTCGACCTGTCTGACTCGAATCTTTCTCAGAGGCACTATGGACCACGTTGACCCAGCTGTTGCCAACGGTATAGCAGCAAAGCGGCCCCTCATACTCTTCGACGCACCTGGAATTGGGCATTCCGACGGCCGCGTCCCTTGTTCTTTTCGTGAAGCCGCTCGAGACTGTGCAGACTTCATGGCCGCTCTGGGTATTACCAAGATCGATGTCTTTGGTTTTTCCATGGGTGGCTGCGTGTCACAGATGCTGGCTCTCGACTATCCCAAGCTAGTCAGACGACTGATTCTTGTCGCTGCTATGCCTAGCATCGGCAAGGGTGTCACACCACCACCTGCGGGCCCATTCACTGCGTACAGGAAAGCAAGAACATTGGAAGAACATCGTGAAGCTTTCATTAGCTTCTCATTCCACCCTTGCCAGAAAAGTCAGAAAGCTGCTTGGGAGTCGTGGGCTCGAGTCATCGCCTCTCGTCCAGACCGTATCGTAGATGTGGGCAAAACAGCTACGAGAGAGCAACTGACTGCTTTCGCAGAGTTCATGAAGCCCGAATTTGCTCATGACGGCTCTTTCGACAGGTTGCATGAGTTGCAAATTCCTGTATTGCTCGTCAAAGGTAAGTTTCCCACCACAGGTATATTTACAACGACTAACTGTAGGTACAGGAAGTCATGATGTCGCTCTGGACAGCGGCACCTTCAAGACCATGATAGACAAGATGTCGAATGCAAATGTTCGATCTCGTGTCTTTCCGGACTCTGGCCATGCTTGTCATTTCCAGTATCTATATGAGTTCGTCCGTCTGGCTGTTGACTTCCTCGACGGACCGCAGAAGGTTGCAGGCAACAAGAGCATCAGCAGATAAGCCAGGCTGTGATAGTTGACATCCTGATCTCTTGACCGATATTACTGACTCATATTACTTCGACATCGGGGCATACGGACACGAATTCGAGTAGTTCGGCAGTCGGTAAACTATAGATGTATAAATAAGGATCTATCACTGTTACCATGACTGTCTAGCGACTGTTCAACCTTCCGGCCTTTTGAAGAACAAGCTGCGGAACATAGTGAAGCCCTCTGCATGTCCCTAGCCCATCTTCTCCAATCTTTCATGAGCAGCGCTCTGCAGAGTTCTCCGGCTTCAGGTCATGCTCCAACCGCCAATCCATGTCACGCTCACCTGGGTACATGTATGATGTAGTCTTCGTCGCTGTCACTCATGCTTTGCGTAATGAGCCTGGCTCAGCGAAACTGGATGGCTGGCATCATGAATGGCTTACGTAACGTCGCCCCAGCATCCGGGTACCTGCGCGCCAATTCCTCCATCTCCTCTCTGTCTTGAAGAAGCCACGCGACACCTTCACGCTTAGCATTGCCCCTTTCCAGAATGATTCTACGATGATCCCAACAGAGTCGCTTGTGCTCATCCAAGCTCATAGCAATGCAGTATTCTTTGTCGCGTGGTGTGATGAGGAGCTGGGTAGGCTTGATGTAAACCTCGTAATCAGTATAGGGGCGAAGGGTGTCTCCAGTCAAGTCAAGCGTGTTGAGATAGTGAATGTCAATTAGGAACTTGCGCATGGTGTTGAAGACCTTGTCCCAAAGCTCCTCGAACTGGAGAATGAGATCTGCATGATCAGGATACATTGCAGCTTTCGTCCATTGAGCTGCCTTCGTTTCATCGCTTGGGTCGCTGAACACGACGTGCAGGAAAGATTTTCGCAGCCACTCCTCGAATCCGGCCATCCACTTGAGAACTGCGGCCGCAGTGACAACGTCTTCAGGGAGGACCTCTAGCTGCTCGAGGTCCCTAGTAAGCACTTGATGGACATGACGGAGGTGAGCTCTGCGAACCCTCCACTGGTCTCTGACATCTTCGTAGGGTTTGACAAGATCTGTTCTGGGAGTGTTGAAGAGAGCCAGATCATCGGGATCCCTTGTCTCAAGGGATGCAGATTGCTGATGACGTGGAGGCGTAGGAAGGTCGAGAGGGCCGGAGTACTGGGTGATTTGGAGAGGCATAGTTTCTGTCATCGAATTGTCAGCGTCAGAAATGCAGTACTGCAACATGGCGATCTTACTGAATGTCAGACGATAAGGATGAGAAGAAAGTGCGTATTAGGGCTTGTAGGAGTGGTCTTTTGCTGTCTCTGCGGCGACGATGACCGAGAAAGGTTTCGATCGTGAGGGCAGTGAACGTAATGTCCTTGTCCAGATTGCTGCTTGCTCATCTGCTTGTCGTCTTTTCGAGTGACAGGTGGGTAGAGGTCAGGGTGTTTGAGATATTCCGTTTACCTCTGGTTGCCAGAGTACCCGGTCTCACACTCACATCCAGCCTAGTCAAGCGCACCAGTCCTCTCTTTTCCACTTTCTTTCAGCACACAACCGCCGACGAACACAAGCACAGTCTACACGTCCTCTTCCATCAAACGATCCAACCCAACAACACCAGCATCATGTGCTTCGGTAGACGCAGCTCCGCTTCAGCATACGCATCCTCGTCGTCCTCCAGCGACGAGTACAACGCTCGTCCTATGGAGCTCTCTACCCTGCGCCGCGCAACTGGTGGCACCGGCCGCTCTACCGCCAGCATGCCTCAGGCTGCTCAGCGCACCTCCGAGCGTGAGACTATCCGCATCGTTGAAGAAGCTCGTATTACCTGCGATGATCAGCACAAGCAGTGTAAGTTATGCCACCTTCGCTCCATGGGGTCTCAACTGACGAGTGCTCGCAGCCAAGAAGTAGATGCGCTCCTGTCGTCCTCGGCTGCATTTCGTTCCGTTGTTTTCTGTGGCGCATCATTTTGCTTTTCCTTCCTGTGAGTGGAGTCAATGTGCTATACTCAAGCAGTGGCTGATCTCTAATGACAGTAATCCAATACGACTTCCATCAGAACTTTTCTCGAGATGCGAAGGCGACCTAAGAAGCAGCCATCAGGGGCCGGGACGGAGAAACAGGGGATTTTTCTACTTGGGATGAGGCACTCCTTCGCCTCTGGGGTTCATTAGGAGGGTATTGAAGTTCATCACAACTCCATGCAGTTCAGATAATGCTTCGCTATTTTGATTCTGCATGCCAACCAATACTGAGTCCTGTATGTCTGTGAAACGGATGTGGTGATCCGAGAATGTGATTATTGGTAGCGGTAAGCTTTGACCCGAAGACTAGCTGCCGGCAGACCCTACATGTTTACCATCGCACGTGTTCCAACACTACTTCTCGCAGACACAAACTACATTTCACCACGCATCTCGCATACAAGCAACTCGTTCTCCCATCCAAGATGTGTCTCCCAGTCTGTCGCCACGGTTGCTTTGTGTTTGGTGTCTTGGTCAACCTCCTTCTCCTGGCCCTCGCAATCTACTGCGCCCACTCGGGCAAGCCCTTCGCTGTTTGGGTCTCCCTTCTCATCGCGTTCTTGCTGGCTTTCGTCTTTCTTATCACTATCAGTGCGTGTTCGTTCATTATCACTGTGGTCTCTCTAGTGCTGATCTGGACGCGTGTAATAGCACTCGGCCACCTTCGCTACGAACCTGCTCGTCGTGGCAGCAACTCCTACATTGTGCCCTTGAACGATGAGGAGATTGAGCTCTATCACATCGGCTCATCACCACTATCAACTGTCGACGAAGACCCCTCTGAAGAAGAGATGTACCGCCGCCATCTTGCAGAGCGTCCCCTGCCTCCTGAACCTGCCCGCCGCCGTCGATCTGGCCGTAGCTCGCCATTCCCTACCTTGATCTCTCCTCTGAGCGATCCTTTTCTCGAACAAGACAGCCGTCTTCCTACTCAGAATGGCAGAAACACCATTCGACTAGTCCCCGAGTCTTCTCGTAAGTCTGGCCCGTTGTGACTTGTGTATGCACCTTACTGACGAAACATCAAGTCGCTTCGCGTGTTTGAGCACATCGTTGGTGTGTTACTCTAGATGGCGGCAGGTTTACGGACGAGGGTTTCGAGGGGGAGAGGGTTAGCTGCAGCATCTCTTGCGAGCGTGAGCCTTGGTTGGGTGCACTATAGAATTGCAAGAACCGTACAAGCAAGACGAGTAGCTCCCCTGGAGAAGTCTCTGAGCTTTGGATGAATCGCTATGAATTAATGAGAGATGATGAAAGATTGGCACGGAGGAAAATCGCGCTAGAATTGCATTTCCGTATTTCATCTGATGTTCTCTTGCTTTCTAAGTTCTGGCGAGCATTTTGAAACTAGTCGCGAACAAGAATGGGTCTTCGACCTTGAAGCAGTGTTGTGTTGTTTTGGCTTCTCCCAAGCAGCAACCATTTTACCAAATCTTCGACAACCACTACACGCGACATCTCTGCCCAACTCCTAGACACGCTCGACAATTTCTACACTCTACGAATTGTACACTGCCATCCATCATGTCCTTGAAGGACGCGTTCGCCTGCATGCACTTGCTTTCCATCTCGTCCACGGCGGTGTGCTGCAAGAGGCTGTACTTGCTTTGCCTCTGCGTCCTGCTCACCTTGATGTTTCTGGGCACCGCAGTCTGGGCGATCGTCAACTTCAATGCCTCGAAAGCCTTTATCCCTCTTGTTGTGGCCATAATCTTGCTGTCTATGGCTGAAGGTGCACTGGGTATATATACCGCGTCCATGTTCTGAGAGAACGCGTACTCACCGTCATCAGTTCTTGCTACGCTCCAAGCTATCAACAAAAAGCCCCTCGACTATGAGCTCCAAGAGTCAGCCAACCTTAACATTCCTGGTGGACCTGTCAATCAAGCTCTCATTCACCCAGCCTTTCGCGACTACAGCATGGGCTCTTTGAACGGCACTCGCAACTTCTCCATCCCTAGAGAGCGCTGCTTGGACATCTCACCTCCTGCCGATGCTCTCTCTATCCCTGTTCCTGCCCCTTACGTCGCTACCGGTATGGACTTACGCAACACGAGCATCTGCCGCCCCCTGCCACCACTCCCTGTCGAGACCAACAACGTCCCAGCACCCCCACCTCATCTCGAAGGGGTCAATGACATGACCGTCTTTTCACTCCGTATCCAGAAGCGCGAGTCTGCTGTTGTCGACACTGCTATCAAGCCTGGTGACGATGCCATCGATGTCGAGTCTATCGAGAAAGCTGAACTAAAGTCTGGAGCCTTCGATAAGACCCCCGCTCAGCTTACTCACATGAGCATGGCCGAGCAGATCATCACTGGAGTTGCAGCAGCACACAACTACAAAGAAGAAAATGACTTTCTCACCGACGAAGTCAAGAACAACTCCGGTGAAAGCCACGAGAATGAACTTCAAGCTCCTCGCACCCCTGCTCGTCTGATTGCTCCTGCTATTGTTATTCAGCAGCCAACGCCTACTACACCAAAGTCTTTCGACTGTCCGAGCGCTACTTCCACTAAAACAACCATCCGCCTTGTCAGTCCTTTCCTTGAGATCCCCGCAATGACTGGACATGGCTTCTGCCATAAGTAACAGGCGAAGCAGAGAAGCAGAAGTCCAACTGGAGAAGAAATAGAGCAGTTGTTGGAGCGGACTAGCCATTCTCTGGGCTCATTGGTTTGAGGGAAGGGTGTTCGCGAAGCTGTCCGATAAGAAGTATCGAGGGGATTGCTTCATAAAGGAACGGACATTGTTTTTGTATGCATGAAGCCGACAGAAAAGCTCAGTTGGGAGAGGAAGGTTTTTGAAGAATTGCCAGGGGATCAAAGGCAACGTCATAATAGGGTTTGGCGTGAGGAGCAAATAGTTTTAAGCATCAAGGGGCAAGAGGAAATGGATGCAGTAAGTCGGCACTAATAGGTTGTTCAGCAGTATTTACGATTTTGTCAATGATCAGCACCAACAAGTCGAATGATCACACGAATTCCGAGTCTCACCCACGGAACATCAGTCACTCAGAGGGACTTGTGACAAAGGATTCCCATGAACAATTTTGCTCCGCACTAACATGAATAGAGAAAGACCTTCGCCAGTTGAGATCGGCTACGTTTGACGTGGACAAAGAATTGCTGTCCACAAGCATACTAACCAAACCCGGGCAGGGTCTTGCTAGCGACAACCCAACTTGAAATATGACAAGCGATGTTCCTCGGCCCGACAGCTTCTGCAATTTCGGGCGCGTCGCGTCTGCCCGTCAACTTCACCTACTGTATCTTTGACCTTGACATAAAACACATGCGTCACCCATTATGGGTATTCCTGGGTACGGGATATCCATCCCTGAATCCTCATGGACCATCGCTAATTGATTTTATAGTCTCTGGGACATTCTCGGCGAGGGTGAAATAAAATCTAACTATCAACAGACCACTTTCAAAAACACAAGCGACCGTTACGCGTCGCCATTGATGAAGCCGGTTGGCGCTTCCACAATCTCACCGATCAGCAGGCTCATGCTATTCGTCAAAAGGTACCTGAAGCCAACCCTATCGAAAAGGCTATCCTATGGAGAGTACTCAAGCTCATGCGTATGAACATCCAACCGATTCTTATCTTCGATGGACCCTCACGACCCTGGAAGAGAGGCGGTGTTGCGGGCAGAGTTGATTGGAAGAAGATCGACTTGTTGCGCAAGACGTTGAACATGCTGAAAATACCGCATCATCGTGCGCCTGCTGAGGCCGAGGCAGAATGTGCGAGGTTGAATGAGTTGGGTATCGTTGATGCTGTCTGGACTGATGATGGCGATGCATTGATGTTCGGAGCTAAGGTACTCATCAAGGAGCATCGCGAAGGTCGCGGCAACACTGCGAAGAAGAGCGACACTTTGGTCCGCATCTATCGTGCAGACGTCATCGAGCAGAAGCACCGCATCAATCGACAAGGGCTGATTCTATTTGCTCTTCTGAGCGGAGGAGACTACGACACCAAAGGTTTGCCTGGTTGTGGACCTACGGCCGCGCTGGAAGCTGCACAATTCGACAACGGCAGATTGGGAAAGATTCTCTGCAAAACTCCACTACGTCAACTTCATTGCTTCACCGAGTCGTTGCGAGAATACTTCCAGATGCCGAGTAGCAGAAGTGTCTATGTCCCTCCTGGCTATCCTCGAGACTTGCATGTCAAGAACTATCGTGAGCCCAAAGTGTCAACGGTAGAGCAGGCCCATGATCTGCGAGGACTGAAGAATGGTTGGTATGTGCCCATTGATGAGGCAAAGCTGCGTCCTTTCTTGTTGCACATGTTCAACTTCAATACGAAAGAATATCTCAAGCATATATTGCCCATACTCCTGGTAAAAGAGCTTGTCCAAACGACGCCCGAGACTGCGGACAAGAATCTGGTTTTCGAGCTCGAACTGGTGCAGAAGCGTGGTCGAGATCACAATGCAGAGTGCCTGGAACGACAAGTAACCTTCAACCCAAAGAAATCCACCGAGTTGAATTTGTGGAAACAACCAGAGAACGAAGATTGGCCAGAAGGATTTGACACAACCGCACCTGTCGAAGCAGAGCTTCTCGAGTACATTCTGGTAAATGCGCTTGGAGAAGCAGAGATGCAGAGGCTCAAGCAGCTCGCAAGTCAGCCCAAAGCGCAGAAGCGCAAGACTACCGACAAAGAGCCAGAACTTGATAGTCAGACGTCTGTGCAATCAAAAGATGGTGTGGCGAAGCCAGCACCAGCAGCAAAAAGGCAGAGGAAGAGAATAGTCAGTGAAGTGGACACTGACTCCTCACCGAACACTCAAGATTCAACCAACAAGCCTGTGACGAAGCGCAAACCAACAAAACGACATGGCAAAACCATCGAGACAGACAAAGAAATTGAGCCAACACAGCCCGAAGTGCCGACACCACCAGTCAAGAAAGGCTTCCAGCTGCCTCGGGCACTGATACGCAATCCATCCATGCTGTCAGAGATTGTTTCACGGAGCAGCCAAGACGCTTTGTCCCGCAGCGCTTCCTATCAGTCCTCTGACTCGATGAACGATACACCACGGAGAATGTCTGACATGTCGACCTCACGTCACATCTCACAAGACACTCCACGAGATTCGATGGAGCAAACATCTGTGAACAGCCAAATGCCGCCGAGCAGCCAGCTTGACAGAGAAGCCGGTGTATGGTATTCACCACAGCCACATGCTATCACCTTCAAAGAAAGTACACTTTTGCCTCTGCCAGACCCGGCACCAGCGTCAAAATCCGAACCCGCCGTCTCAGCCACTCAGCAGACCATCCCACATCAGCCATCCTCAAATCGTAGCCAAGTAGTCATTGACCTTGACAGCGAGGGCGGAGATACAGCACCTGCGCCAGCCTCTTCTTCTGCAACAATCGCTCGTGCTTCAGAACCACATGCACCTATACTTTCTCCTCCGGGCCACCGACAAGCGATCGCTGCTGCTCGGCTCAAGCACTTCGAGAAAAACGTGCCTGAGACTATTGATCTCACGCTTGATGTTTAGCCATAGATGCCTTTCAATCGAACATGTGGCTGGCTTTGTAGGAAATATTGGCGGAGAAAAGAGGATGTCGCACAGGCTGCGCTACGTTGTGGGCACAGGACATTGACATGACAGTACATTTCAGAAGGTATAGAAATGGTGGCTGGTCCATCTGAGTGCTGTACGTGCCGACCAAATCCATCTCGACTAGATACAAAGTATCTGTCGAGAACAGAAATTTCGGAATTATGAACATGGATATCTAAATATACTACGACACTGAAACCTTTCTTCCGCTCATATGATTTGTTGATACTCCGTACAGCAGGGTCTCTCATCGCGGCATACCAAACATATCTGTATGCATAGTCGGTTCCACGATCTCGTCAGATGCAAAGATGTCAAACCCAGCAAGCTCTCTCATCAGCTTGATTGTCGTGACAGAGGTCGATCTGACCACAACGTCTCCAGCAGGTAGATCCCTGATCATCATACACCCTATCATGCCATCCACCCACAGCTGATCCAGAAGATCCCTAGAACCTACTTCCTCGTGTTGCTTAGCAATATCGATCAATCTATGCTGTACCTCAAAAGGGAAGCCTGCTAGTGATTCCACAACAAACTTCTTCCTTGTGCAGAAGTGAGAGAGCTGGAACATTGATTTTATGGTCGTGCAGCCGCCAATCACAAGACCGAGAGTAAGGGTATTCGAGTCCAGCGGCTTTTGGTTTAGACCTTTGATCATGGCCTCTAAGGTACCCATGAACTCTGGTCGCTGAGTAAGTTTTCTCAACGTGTCGACCAGAAAGAGCCATAGCGAGTGTACATCGTATATCTGTTGGTCTGTGAAGCGATCGTATATATCAGGTGAAGCCGTACAGATTTCGAATAGTGAAGGTGTGATGTGGTCCCAGGCGCCGAGTTGAGAGATCTTATGGAGATGGACAACAAGTTGCGATCTGCAAGTCTTGAGGTAGTGGTCCAGCAGTAAGAGACGTTCCGTCAGAGTGAAGATAATGCTTGAGAGAACAGCCGGATCTTTGAGATTGTGTTGAGCGGCTCGATAAGCGGTAGTCGGTAAAATGGTCAAGCGGGTCTTGAGGAAAAGATGTCTGCAATAATCGAGTAAGCTTAGTCCTGGAAAACATAGATGTCAACTTACAGTAGTATTTTGCGGTCGATGTGATGGAACATCAGGGACGCAGTGTTGTTTGCAACGCTCCATGATCTGCCTTGCTCGACAACGTACTTCCACAGATCATGTTGAGGAGGTGGCGACAGCTGCAGCTGAATTGTGTGGATATGACGTTTCAACCATGGCTTGAGGATCACATCTTGCGCAATCAGGAAGCTGATAGATTTGCTTGTGACACGCAAGCTGAGCAAGTCTCCAAAATCAAGCTGTACAAGAACTGCTGAAGCCAATTCCAAGGGCAAGTCGACGAAGCTCTTGGTTTTACTGTGAGACGGAGATGACAGAGGGGTTGAAACGGGCTGACAGTCTTGTCGTCGTCCACTTCTCGGAAACAGAAACATGATAGTTATAGCAAAAGGCACAACTTCACCAAGAATCCTTGTGTCAAATTCTCCGGACTCAAGGTGCTTACGAACACCTTTTGTACCATTATATCTCGATGCCTGACCATTTCACATCGCTAGAAGTACTGCAGAGCGTCGGCTGTGCCATTCTGAGTTGTTCCGACGCAAGTGGCAGTCGATTTCCCATAGATGTATGGTAAAATTGGTGGATGGCGGATCTGTCCCAATCGGGAAGTACCTCCGCGGCAGTATCGCAGGAAGCCCTAACACCACCACCACTTGATCACCTATCAGATGGACTGATATGACACTCTTCTGTCTCGAATGAGCGTAGCCATACAATCATGTCGAGCGACAATCTCGTCGATGGTGGAGTGACCAATTTGAGCAGATTTTTCACTACTTCAACCTCTGGTCATGGTATATATACACCTGCCTGGTACTCAAGGTACAATAGACAGATCATCTACAATGTCTGAACATCTCTTCATTCTTACTGCTCCCGATCAATCGAATTCCACTATGTTGACGAAGACGCACAAACCCTTGTCACCTGCTGCCGAGGAAGCTGCTGCTCGCCAGCAGACCTTGAAACCAGCAACCACTGGTACACCGCTCATGGCGTGGTTCCTGGGACTGGCTGCCTCCATCGGTGGCTTCATGTTTGGCTACGCTTCCGGCCAGATATCTGGCTACTTTGGTATGCACGACTTTTGCCACCGCTTTGGTGTGACCAATGTCGAGACTGGACAGTGCACATGGCCTGCTGTTCGGCAGGGCACCATCACTTCCCTGCTGTGTGCCGGTGCACTGATCGGTGCTATGATTGCTGGACGACTGGCTGATATAGTGGGACGAAGACTCTGCGTATCCGGCTTTGCTTTCTTCTGTATGGTTGGAGCTGTCATCGAAATCACTTCGCAACACGCTTGGGGTCAATTCGCTGTGGGCAGACTTGTCGAAGGCATGGGCATTGGCGGTCTGTCTGTTGTGGTGCCGATGTATCAGTCCGAATGTGCTCCCAAGAACATTCGAGGAACACTGATTGCTTCCTACCAACTCTTCGTCACGCTCGGAATTTGGGTCGCTGCAATGGTAAGTTATCGTGCATCTCTGTGTGACTCAAGGTCTCTCCTGATTTCTTTGACCAGATCAACTTCGGCACCCATGATGCGTATCATTCAAGCGCACAATGGAGAATCCCCAATGGTATCTCGTTCGCTTGGGCCCTGATACTTGGCTGCGGCATCCTCTTCCTCCCCGAGTCGCCTCGTCATTCATACCGTTGCGGTCGCCACGAGGAAGCCCGTAACGTAATCGCGCGTCTTGCAGGCCTTTCTCCCGACGATCGAGAAGTAGACGAACAGATCAACGACATTCAACAAAAACTGTCAGAAGAGAACGATGGCGATGCAAAGTGGCACGAAGTGTTTACGGGTCCTCGCATGCTGTACCGCACCATTTTGGGTATGGTACTGCAGATGGGTCAGCAGCTCACTGGCGCCAACTTCTTCTTCTACTACGGCACTACAGTGTTCTCGGCTGTGGGTCTTACTGACTCATATGTTACACAAATCATCCTCAACACAGTCAATGTGGCTTGCACACTCGCAAGCTTCTGGGTCATCGCCAACGTCGGCCGTCGCAAAGCTTTGATGGCTGGTGCCGCTTGGTCATTCATGTGTTTCATGATTTACTCACTCGTAGGCCATTTCGTCGATCCAATCACCAATGCAGCTTCTGGCAACGTACTCATTGTCTTTTCATGCTTCTTTATTGCTGCGTTCGCTACCACTTGGGGACCGCTTGCTTGGGCCATCGTGGCTGAATTGTATCCTGCACGATACAGAGCTCAGTGTATGGCTTTGGCTACAGCAAGCAATTGGTTATTCAATTTCCTCATCTCGTTCTTTACCGAGTTTATCACGGGAGACATTGGATATCTGTACGGCCTGGTATTTGCTGGATGCTGCTTTGCATTGTTCTTGATTGTGAGTATTGCATTCCCAGTTTTTAGCATGGCAGATCGAGCACGGCTGACTTTGAAACTCAAACAGGTCTACTTTTTCGTCATCGAATCCAAGGATCGCTCGTTGGAGGAGATTGATACCATGTACGTTACAGGTGTCAATCCTCGTACTTCTGCCAAGTGGAAGCCACATGTCAAGATAGGCACCAATGGCATAGCTGCACCAGATAGCGATGGCGAGAAGGCCGCATCAATCGCCGAGGCGTAGATGATTCGCGAGTCAGCTCGTCGGCTCGTGGCGTAGATCTGAATCGTTGATCTTCCAGCAAGGAGGATGGACTAAGAATAAAAGGTGATACGCGAGCAAAGACAATCGCTAAGCGTATCCTTCTAGTAGGAGATGTGGATAGCGCATGGGCATCCTTATATCTGAGAATATCTTGCACTGTGCATTTATCTTCAATCTTCTGAAGATACGACCGAGTTGATACACATAGCTTGCAACCTGAAAGAAATCCCGAGCGATGTGCGTTGTCAAGATATGCCGATGCTGGAATATCTCGGGAACGGCACGAGGGTTGGACAGGAAAGACATTTCACGATGAAGACAAGGAGAGGGTCATGCAGAAGTGATCAAAAAGAAGAAGAGGTATCATTGCATATAATTTGCATATTCCAACATTCATATATCGTCCCAAAGTCATGATATGCTCGAGACCGACAACATCATATCCCATAATTTAGTCCAACGTCTACTCGTCATCGTTGACATCGACAACAGTCTCAGGCCAGTAGCGAGAGTCAGTCTTGCGCTTGAAGAGAATGTCAATCTCACGGTAAGATCTACCCTTCATCTCAGGAACGGCAAAGTATGCGGTGATGAGACAGATGAGACCGGTGCCGCCCCAGACGTAACCACACTTGCCACCGAGATTGCCCTGGTTGGGGTTGAGCATGTAGGAGGCGAGGAAAATGCAAGGAATTTCGACAATGTAGTAGGTGGCACGACCGATACCAGTGGTAAGAGGGCGGAGACGAATGGCAGAGGTTTCACCGATGATGACCCAGGAGGCAGGAGCGGGACCGAGAGTGAAGAGGACGGAGACGATAAGACCGAGGGAAGCCTGCGCAAGGTTGGCAGCGTTGGACTTGCCGACTGAGCCAGCGACACCCAGAGCGATGAGGAGAATAGTGTTGACGGCTGAGCCCCACAGGTAGATCTGACGTCTGCCGTAGTAGGTGGTCAGGATCCAGGACAGCATGACGAAAATCATCTGGAGAGCTGAAGTAATGAGACCAAGGGCGAAAGCGAGTTGGTCGTTGACACCGGCCTGCTGGAAGAAATAGACGGCTTGGTTGGCAATCAAGTTACCAGTCAAGTTCTGGGCAGCGTAGACGAAACAGACGATGAAGGTACGGCGAAGGTCAGTACCCTTGAAGAGCTCAACGTAGCTGGGCTTCTTCTCAGATGCTTCCATCTCAATGACACGACGCATCATGGCGACTTGATCGGCCGAGTTGACTGCAGACTTGCGACCAAGACGTTCAACAGAGTGAGCAGCCTGCTCGTACTTGCCCTTACGGGTCAACCACCAGGGAGATTCAGGGGCGAACCAGATGAGGATGGCGAGAGGAGTAGGGAACAGCCATTGGAGAGCGATTGGGATCTTGTAGGCTCTCTCTTGGTCATCCTTGTTGTAAACGTAGGTAACGGCGCCAACAATGATACTGCCAATAGCCCAGAACATCTGGAGCATCTGAGTTGCAGGAGCTCTGAGTCTCAGAGGGACGATTTCGGAGCAGTAAGCAGGAGCGTTGGCGATGAAAATACCCCATGGGATACCCTCAAGGATTTGAGCTGCGAAAATGACAGGCATAGAGTTTGCGAAGTAGAAGATGAAGATGAAGGCGTTGAGGAGCATAAGACCGGTCAAGGTGGCATAGCGGTAACCAATGCGAGAGGTCAGAGGGCCGGCGACAAAGACACCGATGAGAGCGCCAAGCTGTCCAGAGACCTGAAGAGCAGACTGCCATTGTGCTGCAATAACCTTTCCAGTACCGTGATCGTTCTGAACTCCGAATTTCTCCTTGAATGCACCGAGGGCGACGAAGTTACCGATGAGGAAGACATCGTAGGATTCCATGATCTAGAAATGTCAGTCGACGTACCCTCAAAATCTGTGAAGGTGACATCTTACAATTGTGCAGGAGAAGACGAATGCCCAGAATGAAGCCATAGGGTATGCTCTGACGGCTTGCATCACTGTCATCTGATGTTCGACATTTTCGGCCTCAATGGCCTCAGCCCTCTGTGTGAGATCCTTCTTCTCATTGTACTCAACACCAGGCTTCTCAAGAGCCTCGGTGTAGACCGGCTTGGACTCGTTGTCGCGGTTCATGGTGTCGTCTGAAGCCTCTCCTGAGAAGCTGGGGGATTGGCGAGAGGAGGTGGGTATTGGAGTGGATAGAGAAGGAAGATCAACAGGTGGGGATGGGCACTTATAACTAAGTGGAGGTGACTACGGGACAGACATGTGGAGAGTTCGGGGCGTGGGGTAGTAACGTCCGGGGGGTACCCATCGTCTGGGGAAGGAGCCACGCTATGCATTCAGCCGTGTCAGCCGATGCGGTGTTTGGCCGCTGAATGTACCGAGTAGCGACCCCCGTTCATCCCGCCACCCGGTGGGAGACACGCCCTACCACTCGTCGCTGTAGAAAGAGTACGGACGCCCGCGGCCTTGAAACGTTTGCATCCTTCGCTTGATACAGATACTCGCTACATGAGCGGATTGGGTATAGCGTCTAGATATTGGCCGGAGGGGGCAAGTGCTTATCTGCCATTCAAGCCGAGTTAAGCCGGCACAAGAGCGCCAAACCAAGACTTCTTGATTTTAACCGTCAACCGATTTTGAATCTCAAACGTCTTTCGCGATCAGGAACCACACGGACACATGAGATTTTTCGCTCGAGATGGTTGATTGACACACGGAAAATGATAGACATGGGCAGTGCGCAAATCTCGAACATGTCTTTATGCGCGTGCGGCTTCTGGGCTCAACTTCTGCGGTGAACAGCGAGTAGGGCCCCTTGCAGTAGAGCTCTCCGTTGGTATCGTGCCGCATATACATGACCCGATGAGGCGAGATCTTCGTCAGATCAATATCGGGACCGTCACATGGCCTCCAGCCTCGACTTGCAAGATGCGCCGAATGCATCAACCGACATTTCGATGTTTTTCAGCTCAAGCTTTGAGATCAAGCATCAAAAAGGCCGGTCTGCGAGCACGAGACTCGATTAGTCGTCAGAGTCGGCACCTTGCGACGGTTGATTCGTGAAGCGAAGACCACTTGAGGTGTATGACAGAAGGGAACAGTGGTCCGAGGAGACCGGTGGGAAGCAATAAACGGCACATGGGTCAATACAACCAGCAGAACTTGCCCCGTATCCGGGCGGAAGCGTGGACTCCTCCTTGTCGCGTGTTGAAGGTGTCACAACCACGAGGTGAATTTCAAATCGAAGATACTAGTGCTTGCGCAATCACCCGTCAGATCAGAAAATGGTAGAACCGACGGACTGGAGGTGGAAATTTTTCCTGATGGTTCCTGAGATGGTCCGGTGAGGGCAGCCAGGAGTAAAACGAGGCAGTGGAACCAAGACTTCTGACCAACCGGGAAAGACGTTCTGACCAGCAAAACTCGCCGCATTTTCGCGCCTGCCGCTTTCGTCCCCTCGGTCGCACTCGTCACATTCCACCGCTTTCATCGCTATTGGCCTTTCTGCTCTCCTCGAATGTTTTTCTGTCGATGCTCACGGACAAGCAAATTGTTCCGCGGACAGCGGTGCCGTACATGTACCAAAGTTGTGAATAGTACAAAAAGTACTCTGTACCATCGAGGAAAGACTGTCTCAAGCGCTAAAGGCCCATTCAGCCTGATTAGGTGATTGGTGGAATGCTTCGAGACACCCAACGTGATCAGCAAGACGAGGACGCGAGTCGCCCATGGGGACCTCCACGATCCTCCACGCGGGGTGTCGCAACTGCGGTGCATCTTTGACACGATGTCGATCCTTTATCTTCTCGCTGGTCAATTTGCCGAAGCCCTATATGGCCAGTACGACGACATCTAGATCTCGTCGTCCTGGTGTTTGACCATGATCGACGATCAAGCTATCTGGCTGCTCCGCTCTGTCGTGCGTATAAGCTGGTACGCCTCTGTTGTCTGCTATTCGCGTAGCCTTGAGGCATCTCCTGGCTATTTTGCGAATAAGTGAGCTCGAGTGCCATAGCTTGTAGTCAACGGCGAATCCCAAAGCTCGTATTGTGATACCAGAAATATGTATCCCCAAGGACCTTGGCTCTCGACACCAACGAGACCTGCTATTTGAACACAGACGTTGCGTCAGGATGCCCCTATATTGACAAGAATATTTGACAGATCTATAAACTAGACCAGGATGATAGCTCCATAAATATGTCAGTGTGAGTGTGGTAATTAAGTCGAACGCACACAAGGCATCTTTGTGCTTGCTGCATTCTGGTTGCTTCGCGATGTCTTATGACTTTACCAGTGTCTCAACGATATCCATGAGACAAGCACGACATATATGCCGGGAGCCATGTTAGAACCTCTTTGAGCATACTGAGGCTTCAATCCTCGTTGTGTCTGATACAATCTCATGGCTGCATTCACTTCTGGGAGCTCTGCAGCCCCGTGTGAGCCACTTCTTGACCCACCATGAAAACTGTCCAGACCGTGTGTATTGGGGTTCACACCAGCATTGAGTAGTCCAAAATTTTGCACCATTGTTTGCAATGCCTTCACCGATTTTTTCGACAGTCATTTACTTCGTTCATTACCTCGTATCGTGCGCGACAACTCTTGCACACCTGGAAAATTGTTGCTCGAGACACGACCCTGTCCACCAAGCCTCGCGAAACAGAAGATTTGACAAAAGCTGCGAAGCCTCGGCACCAAATCTCGCCGCAGAATTTTTCTTTGTCCAAAAGTGATTCCGCTCGGTCCTATTGTGATGATATAAAGGACAAAAGCAAAACAAAATTTCCGACACGGGGAATTGAACCCCGGCCTCCTCGGACCTAATTGTTCTTCCGAACGGTTTGAGAGCGAGAAATCCTAGCCACTAGACCATATCGGATGTTGTTGTAGCATTAACCATGAACAATATTCATAGAGACTTTATCAAAGATCTGCTAGCCAAACCCAAAGTCTTCAATGACTGAACATCTGAACGAACTACATGAACAAGCACTTGGGCCAGGCCTGCGACAAGAGCGGCCGTGAACATGAGGGACGTGATCTTAAAGATAGCGATGATATAGCTAAGTAGACTCGACTATGGGACAGCTGCCCATGAAACGCTTGGATAAGACTAGCAAGACAACTGCATGCTGGCGAACTTGTAAATTTGCTGCGACCAATCTTTCCACTGGTTCCCTATACTTTTCTACTCCGAGGACATCATATCACACCAACCATTCGCGTCCACGACAAAACACAAGCTGTCCTCCGAGCATCTTGTATGTCCACACAACCGCATCATGGCGTCCTCGAAGCATTTCCACCTTCTCTCAACCCCGCAAAGAAGGGCCGATTACAAGTGTATACACTTCCAACCTCCACACGAATTTTCGTATCAACAAGGAGAGAGACTTTCTTGGCTGTGGAATGGATTTGGAAGCGACTCACGAGAGCCAGCTCTGCACAGATCTGTTGTTTGCTGATGCGATTGCTTGGAATGGAAATAGACTTTGTTCTGGATCATTTCCCCAGAAAACGGTGCTGGCTGGTCTGGGGAAGCACACCTTTCGAGGTTTTAGAGGCACGACACTTTCCTGTGTTCGGGTTATACCTTCCCTTACTGATGACATTCACAAATAGTGGCATTGCGCCGAGATCGCGTAGAAAATTTCTGCAAACTCTGGGGAAATGAGTTGAGGGATAATTGGCAGCGAGGAAATGGGACGATGGTATAGACTAAGACAGAGTTGTTGACGCCTTGTCTTGGCTTTCAACAGCAGCGTCGAGCTTGCTTGCAAGACAGATGTTGTAAGCGAGACAAACAACGCTCGCTGGCAGAGAGGCGATATGGTGCTGAAAGTTTGTGGCTCTCCTCTTCGAGGTTGAGCTAAGGAAGGAAGACCTCACAAGGGCGATTCCCCTGGTACGCATCGAGGGAACTTATTCGGAGCATGTCTGACAGAATGCAAGTGTCTATAATTCCCATATGAATAGAGCAGAGACGACAGATAGAGTCATCGTTAGCAACAAGAGCCTGACAGTAGCACGCGAAGATTTGCTGGAAAGAGATGGTATCAAAGTCTTTCGCAGATTGAGTTTTTACAGAACGACAACGGTGAAAGATGGCCATGTTTCGTGGCGAACGATGCGGGGACCCCTCGACATTAGCAGGGGCAGGAGAGGGTGCAAGAGAGAGTGCCCCGTGGGCGAGTCGCCGCCAATTGGAGCGTGGGTGAAGTTTGTTTGCACCTTTCATCCAGCCTTTCGTGCTTTCCTCTACCAAGGATATGGCGCATTGACCGCCGCCTCAAGTATAAGATGTCTGCTCACGCGCCCCTCTTCTCCTCAGATATTCAATCTCTCTACACAAGACTGTAGCAGCAGCCTAGCATAGCGACGAGCCGCTTGACAAGGTCCGCCTTGAGCACTTCTTCGCTTGCTTAAAAGCTACATAAACTTCTCCGTCTACTCGCGGACTGCTCTTGCCACGCCAGCCTCAACTCTTCTTTTTCTTCTTCCATCGCGCCCGTCTAGCATGGCTCCTCCTACCATTCGCGGTACGGCTGATGTCGACCGCATCGAAGCCCCTGTCACATTCAAGGCCTACCTGATGTGCGCCTTTGCCTCGTTCGGAGGTATCTACTTTGGTTATGATGTCGGCTGGATCAGGTGAGTATCTCTCACGACCTCTAGGTTGCCAATTCGACTGACAACGAGTCAAGCGGTGTCATGGGCATGAAGTATGCCATTCATACCTTTACTGGTCTCCCTTACGACACTCCCAAGGACGACTTTGTGGTCGGATCTAGTGACAAGGCCCTTGTTACGTCCATCTTGTCCGCTGGAACCTTCTTCGGTATGTTGCAACTCGTCGATCATATGCTTCGACCCTGCTGACAGTGCATAGGTGCCCTAATTGCTGGTGATCTTGCCGACTTCTTCGGTCGTCGCACCACTATCATGCTTGGCTGCGTCATCTTCGCCATCGGAGTCATCATGGAGATCATCTCGACAACCATCAGCCTCATGGCCGCCGGCCGCTTTATCGCTGGACTCGGCGTTGGCTTCGAGTCTGCTGTCGTCATTCTTTACATGTCTGAGATCTGCCCCAGAAAGGTTCGTGGAGCACTCATCGCTTGCTACCAATTCTGTATCACAATTGGTATCCTGCTTGCTTCAGTCGTCGTCTATGCCACTCAAAACCGCATGGACAGTGGATCCTACCGTATCCCTGTGGCTGTTCAGCTTGCCTGGGCTCTTGTCCTCGGTGTTGGTATCGCTTTCCTTCCCGAGTCGCCTCGTTACTTTGTCAAGAAGGGTCAGCACGAAAAGGCTGCTGCTGCTCTCGCTTCTGTCCGTGGTCAGCCTGTTGACTCACAGTTTGTCACCCAAGAACTGGCTGAGATCATTGCCAACCACGAATATGAGCTCTCTGTCATTCCTCAGGGTAGCTACTTCTCGTCTTGGGCCAACTGCTTCAAGGGTTCGCTGTGGAAGGCCAACAGCAACCTGCGCCGTACTATTCTTGGAACTTCCCTTCAGATGATGCAGCAGTGGACCGGTGTCAACTTCATATTCTTCTTTGGTACAACCTTCTTCCAGCAGCTCGTAAGTCCTCTCATTCCGCACATCGATACATCTCACTGACACAATCAGGGCACGATCTCCAACCCCTTCCTGATCGGTCTCATCACCACTCTGGTCAACGTTCTGTCCACACCCATCTCCTTCTGGACCATTGAAAGATTTGGCAGACGTCCTCTTCTCATCTGGGGTGCTCTCGGTATGCTCACTTGTCAGTTCCTGACCGCGGTTCTGGGAACCGCCATCTCCACTGAGAACCAAGCGGCCACCAAGGCTCAGATCGCATTCATCTGCTTGGCAATCTCCTTCTTTGCATCGACCTGGGGTCCTGGAGCATGGGTCCTGATTGGTGAAATCTTCCCCTTGCCCATTCGTTCTCGCGGTGTTGGTCTCTCGACCGCAAGCAATTGGCTCTGGAACACAATCATTGCCGTCATCACGCCTTTTATGGTCGGCAAGGACAAGGGAAACCTCGGTCCCAAGGTCTTCTTCGTCTGGGGAACTCTCTGCACTTGTGCTTGTATTTATGCCTACTTCCTTGTGCCTGAGACCAAGGGATTGTCGCTTGAGCAGGTTGATAAGATGCTTGAAGAAGTTACTCCTCGCAACTCTGCTGGTTGGAAGCCTACCACTACTTTTGCCAACGAGATGGGCATGACCAAGGAGGCTGGTGTTACTATTGAGGAGGTCCACATTGATGTTGAGAAGAGAGCTGGTTCTCAGTAAGCGATGAGAAGCTTCGAGATGGGGTACGAGCGAGCGGAAAAGATTGCTTTGTGTATTTTACACAGCATATGGTTATTGATCTTTGCCTGACTGACAGATAGTGTGAATAGCTTGGCTCAATGATACAAAAAGTACTCATCGTCGACTTGCCACTGTGAAAATGCCGTCGCTGAACAATGCTGGGGCGAGCAATGCATCGGATGTCATGTCTCCATCGAAAGCACGCAGGCAGGTCGACGGTACTGTAGCTTGTGTGGCAAAAGTGATTGTGAATGTCTCTGTTGGATCCTCCTCGTAATCATGCCTTTGTCATTAACCGACCAGCGGCGAGTGGCTCATTCCTACTCGGGCACCTGAACACCCGTCACTCCCTCGAGGATCTTGAGCAACTTCTCCTGCGTCTCAACATCCTTGGCCTCTTCTCTAAAGCTTCGCGGTTTCATCTGATAATAATGTCCAACCTCCCTCTTCCCCGCCTCACTTTCTCCTGTACACACCATAGCAAACGTCTCAACCGCAGCATCCAAATCATCCATCGCACTCGGGCCTCCCGTCTTGGTCTTGACCCATCCCGGATCCACACTAGCCGTAGGAATGCCATAATGCCTGTTGAACGCAAACGCAAACATGATATTGTGTAACTTGCTATCCGCATATGCCTGCGAATCACTCCAACCCCTTTCGCCGCGGGTCTGCCATGTAATGTCTTCCAATCCAGCATTACCATTCTGATGCAACCCACTCGAGACAAAAATCAACCGACCAGGCTTACGCATCAAACACGAAAGCATATATGGCGCTAAAGTATTTACAGCAACAAGAGCTGGAATCCCGTCTTCGGTGCGGCGCATGGGACCGAGATAGAGTCCTGCATTGTGCATTATGGCATCGTAAGGACCGTGTTTATCTGCTTCGGCTGCGAAAGCGCGGATACCAGAGAGAGTGGACAGGTCGCCGATTATGCAGGTGTGGGCGGAGGGACACGCGGTTGTGGCATCGTGGGCGCGCGAGGGGTTGCGCGCGTGTAGGATTACTTGGTGAGAGCGTTGGGAGAGGAGTTTGGCGGTTAGGAGGCCCAGGCCGTCGCTGGAGCCTGTGATGAGGATGCGCATGGTGTGGGAAGGTGCGAGTCTTTGTGTGACGGGGAAGGTGCGTGTGTCGATTATTATGAAGTCAGCTCTTTCCTGCCTGAAATGGCCATCGAGGTGTTTTCTACACGTCATTGCTTGTTTGCTGCAGGAGGTCAGAAATCTTGGCCGGACTCGAGCTTCCTTCTGTGACTTATTCATCTCTTATTATTCGTATCTCAACATCAATCTCGCTTCGGGCTGCTATCGATCACATCAGATGCTTTGGCAATCTTTCAGACGCCTGAGTTGCTCTTATGCTGTCAGGACCAATGATGCCTTTGATGATGTGACGATGAAGCGTCCCCGGGCGCAATCCCAAGCAGCCGACGCCTCAAGCCTACTCCTCCTTCGCTACCATTCTGTCTGAAGAGATAAACCAAGGTTGGTCATGAAGCTTTCGTACTCCTAATCTCCCCAGCGGTCACTGCGTTCGAACGCCTCCTCACTCTTCTGAGCCTCTCGCGACATCAAAACCCCGAGGACTAGGGCACCCCAGTGATTTATCCGTGACCCCGCATACCTTTCCCACCCCGAGGATCTGATCAACAATGCAACTCTCGTACCCGTCTTGTTTCCTTCGTTATGACATGCGATCGACGCAGCATCCTAGGTTTCACGGCTAATTCTCGAGTCCCCTGGACTACATGTATGTTACATTCAGTAACATCTGAGGTAGGTACTCAATCACAGTCTTCAAGATGGTCAAGTCATCATGTCTCTATTTCATCTCAACACTCGCCATCGCTGCGAGCACTACGGATGTGTTGGTACCTGAGCATCTCCCTACCCGTGAGCTTTTCCGTGACGCTTATGCATATTCCCTTGAGCCTGTTTGGACCGAGGATTACATCTCTTCCAATTTGACTCGCAACCTCATGGAAGTCATTGCAAATATCACTGGCAAGCCTCCTTCCTTTAGAATCGGCGGCACCACTGGCGATCAGACCTACTATCATCCGGAGCTGAACATCTCTGCTGTCGCATTGCCAAATACGACCGTCACAAACACTTTCAACATCAGCCATGTTTGGTTCGAGCAATGGAGCAGCTACTTCCCGCAAGGGACAGACTTCCTGTACACGTTGAACCTCAGAGACAATTCAAGTTCATGGGCGAACGCTGTACAGGAAGCTTCCGCAGCTTACAATGTCCTCGGCGACAAGCTCAAGCTGTTCGAGATAGGCAACGAAATTGATCACTTCATCAACAAAGGCTGGAGACCACGCAATTGGGACGTTGCCATGTACATACAGCAATGGCGCAATATCTCTGACCAAATAGCCCAATCGTCTTGGTATACAGCAGCAAAACACCCTCCAAAGTTTCAAGCAGCCGTGTTTGCTGATCCGCCTTGGGTGCCCGATCAGCAAGATGAAATTGACGATTTCGATATTATCAATCTTACTCGTGCTGGGCTGACCGAGCATGACAAGATTGGTACATATGCAGTCCATCTCTATCCTCAGTCAACCTGCGACACCGCACGCTGGTATAGACTGAGTCTAAATCTGCTGTCTAACCACAACGTGCTCTGGCACAACGTGTCGCAATACGTACCGCAAGTTGCTGCAGCAGACAAGGCGGGTATTCCTCTTGTGTTTGGCGAAACTAATTCGGCTTCGTGCTCTGGTCGTAGCGGCATTAGCGATACTTTTGGTGCTGCTCTCTGGAATGTCGATTATGTTTTGCTGGCAGCCAGCATCGGCATGCCCAAGGTCTACTTCCATCTCGGTGCCAATGCCGAGTACTCCAGTTTTGTTCCCTTACCATATGAACACAAGAACGAAAGCCTGCAAGCAGGCATCAGGAGTTTATTCTACGGTCACTATTTCATGGCGCATGTTCTTGCTTCTGAGAAGCGACAACGAGTCGCTCAGATACCTACGGCAAACACATCCGACTTTAGTGGGTATGCCATTTACTCTGCTGGTGTTCGCCATCAAGAGGAACTCAACAAAGTCGTCTTCATCGATCTGCAAGTCTGGAACGGCACCGAAGGTCTTTCCAATCCCTCCACGCTCAGTACAACTGACTCGACTTATCACTCGGCGGGTCAACGTCCCGTCCGAGAGGTCTCCATCAGCACGTGCTGGTCTCCAGGTAGTCGACTCGGAGTCATCCGTCTCCAAGCTCCTGGAACAAATGCAAAGAGTGAGATCAATGTTTCCGGCATTAGTTTTGACCCACAGTCTGGAGTGCAGATTGGTGCGCTCAAAATGGAAGAGATTGTTGTAGGCGGAGATGGCCGAGTATGTCTTACCATGCAAGCGGCCGAGGCTGTGGTGCTGCAGAGAAAGTGAGTCGTCGATCGTACTGTCATTCTTCATGACTAGATGTAGCCTTTTATCAGGCCCGTCCCCGACCGAGAATTTGTATTTGTGCTTTTGTTGCAATTTGGCCGAATATTCTTGAGTCGCGGTCCAGTGGTATTGCCGATCGGAGTTTGGCGTTAGACATTCGAGCAATGTTGAACGACTTCCCCGAGACCTCTCGGGAGTCTAACAGATGAAAGCACTTCGCTTGCAGCGCTTGCAGCAGACTTGTATATCTTGGTTCTGCGATCTACAAGTGCCGAACCGAGGCAGGCAGGTGCAACAGAAGGTTTGTGGGATTTTGCTTGTTTCAAGATTTTTTTTGGTTGATGATGGTCGTGCACGGTGCTGGGACTGACACCTGTCGCAGCGAGTCATGGAAATTCGACTCTGACACGCTTCGAATTTTCTTCCCCTTCGAGAGTGTTTTCGAGCCATTCGCACGACGGACGAAGCATCCTGACTTCTATTCGACCGTACTGAATTGTCGCATTCGCCTTGATATACACTCACAGCGCCAATTGTCGAACAGAGAATTATATTGAGTATTACCTCGTCTCCACAGCCATGCGGCGATCAATTGCTCGGAGCAGGACATCAGTCAGGGCAGGCATCCTCTGAGTCGTCGCGTCGACAATTACGGTAGTTGTAGATTGGCTTTTCTTGGCCTGTCTGTCCACGTTGCCGATCATCTTCCTTCGCTTTTTGAGGCGTCTTCCCCTGCATTGAATGCATTGCTGAACTGGGTTCTCGGGACTGTTTCGAGTGTCACATTCTTTACACTTTTGTTGTTGCATGTAACATGCAGTCAGTCTTCCTACATTTTCTGTCGCATGACATTGAATTCGAAGCCGGATCACAGACAGAATCGATCAACTACGTTCCCCCCTGTTCGGAAGGTCATCGACACTATGCAACACGGACCCGTGGCGAAAGAAGTAGATTGCGTAGAGAAGCACAGGCGATGTCTTGGTCTGAGGGTCTGAACATCATCACCCAATCCAGTCTTGCTGATCCCTCACCAACTTTCTAACCTCAAAGCAACCTACCGCTCCCCGCGAAGATGCTGGTTTTGGCCGCCTTGACTCGCCATAGTTTTCCTTGTTAGACCCTGCGTGCCGCTAGCTGCGATGATCCATGTTCGCCTTGCTGTATAGCACGCCTGAGCCACTTTGGAGCGCGGAGAACTAGGCTTCTCATATAGTAGGTCTCTCCTTGCCTGTTTCTATCCAGCTTTCTTGGTCTCTTGATCCTTTCCTTTTGACGTTCCTTTCCCCCTCTTTTTTCTTTTTCTCCAATTACTACGACGATGCCGACTTGATCGCATAACCTTATCTTCTACATACAACTTCTCGTTCCTTACGTTTAATACGTTCGTTGCCCACCGAAACAGTCGACTGCATATGTGCAAGCAAAGATGACAGATGATCGAAGCGGCCAGATTCTTGGCGTGGCTATTGCTTTCTTGATTCCCACTGCGATATCTACTGCATTGCGTGTCTACACTAGGTTTGTATTTCCTCTATCACCTCAATGCATTGAGGACTCGTGTTGACATGCCAATTTCACAGAACCAAGATTCTTCGTAGCCAGGCTGGACGCGATGATGTGGCTATGGTGGCTGCTTTTGCGCTATACCTGATATACCTCGTCTGCCAACTTGAAGGTGTCGCACATGGTAGTGGCAAGAAGAGGTACCTCGTGGAAGACAAGATTGCCCAAAAAGGTCTCATGGTCAGTCGCGTACAACCAAACGCTATCGATCAATGACCTAGTGTACTGACTGGCCACCGACAGTACTGGTTCTTTTGCGAAATCTCCTACACCCTTGCGACCGCTACCCTCAAAATCAGTATCGGACTCTTCCTTTTGCGTATCGCTGTCGACCGCATGCATATCTGGATTATCCGCTGGATCATGATCTTTAACGTCTTGTTCGGCGTTCCTTATTGCCTGCTTGTCACCTTTCAATGCAAACCAATATCCTTCTGGTGGGACCTTGACCCCAATCACCATGGCAAATGCATCAGTCCAAAGGTCATTGTTATCAACACGTACATCATCTCCGTACTCAACTCGGTCGCCGACTGGACTTTCGGAGTGTTGCCTTTCTTTATTGTTAGGAAGTTGCAGATGAAACGCCAGACCAAGGTTTTGGTGGCGAGTATCTTGGGTTTTGCTGCTCTGTAAGTCCTACGCCATTGCCATTGCTGAAATACAAAACAAGAGAGGTCGCAACAGTCGAACTAACACAATATCCACAAACAGAGGCAGCACAGCAACAATCATCCGCACCCCCTTCGTCCACACCCTCGCAGACTTCAAAGGCGAATTCCTCTACAACAACGCCGACGTCGCAATCTGGACAACCGTCGAACTCGGCATCGGCTGCACAGCCGCAAACGCCGCTACCTTACGCCCCTTACTCTCACGCTTCCGCTCTCGCTTCGGCGTTCCCTCGACTCAGACCGGTTCTCGACCTCTCGGCGGCACAATCAGTATGCGCGGAGCAGCAGGAGGAGGCAAAAGAAGCAAGAGAAGCGATCTAGACGATCAAACACTAGTCACACTGGACGAACTCCGAGCCGGAGGCCAAGATGGAGGAAAAACTGAAGTCGTGATTGCGGGGGGTTATGCACAAGGACATGATTTACCACCCATGCCATCACCGGGTCTTACTGGTGCGTGGAAGACTAGAGAAGTTGTGCAGAGTGTGGAGATACGGACGAGTTTGAGTGAAGGCAGTGAAGGGGAGAGTGGCAAGGAAGAGGATGAGAGACGGATTAATGGGTCGAGGAGTACGGGTGGTGGGGCGAGTGCTATGAGGCCTGGGTTGAGGGGGAGGCAGGATACTATCAGTGAGGATGGGCAGGAGGGGAGGAAGGCGACGCAGCCGTATGAGCGGTTATGACAATAAAGGGCATATAGTTCCTGCTGACCTAATCTGGACTTTTGATTTTGCTGTTGATTACTTGCAATGGTCGTTCGAGTGAACTGTTTCCACGAGTCTCTTGTCTTCTCAGAGAGCGGATATCTTGGATTTCAAGCTGTCTTGTATTCTATACACGGTACAGCACAAAGGCTTGAAGTAAGGACCCTACATTCACGTGGACTTGCTTTGATATTCAACATCGATCAAGTCGTTTCCTATCACTGACTGTGCCAAGGACTTTGAGACTCGGCCGTAACACAGTAGGATCGTACCTTGGCAGCCGTTGCTGGCAGAAGTCCTTGGAGTTGCTATTTTGTACCGACACCTAACAGAGCGCAATGGCGTCTTGTCCTCTAACCTACTCGAAGCTCTTTGTACAAGGTCAACTAAGTCTTCTTTCACAGTCTGACGTTGTCCTCTTGATCCTCATGATTGCTCCCTTGTATCACGATGAACGAAGCCCAACTCCTCAAGATCCACCGCGACCCTTCAGATCCTTGGGATCCTGCTCATGCAGCTGCTCGCATCATCAACTCTCAAATCTCTCTCTATCCTCAAACTCACGATGCAGCACTTGCAGCAAAGTAACTCGATGCTCTTACACCCTTCAATCGCAAACTCAAGTCAGACGAAGAACCTGAAAGCATCGCAAGCTTTCTGTGGGAGTTTTGGGAGGTTGTGGTAAACCTTAGCCAAGCATATGAAGATCTTGGAATCGAGGAGGAAGCTCAGAAGTGTATCGTGGAGATTATTGGTGAATTGAAGAAAATTGAGGTACGAGAGGTGGTGATTTGGGGCAAGAAGACGAGGCTATGGGCAGATTTGCCTATCTTTGGACCTGTGCTTACGGAGTTTTATGGTAAGTGTTGAGGGTATCTTGATGGGGATGTGGGCTTACAAGGTGGACTTGCAGATATGTCGAAGCATTCTGAACACTTTCGGGCGTTTTTGGATAAGATTCAGGCGGCGGGTTTGATTGAAGTGAGGATCTGATGGAGCGTCGACGATGTAATGGGATGAGGTGTTCAGAAGCCGCCCAGACCTATGCTCCAGATGCTTTGTTTTCTGTCGAGGCTATGCATTTACCAAACATTGTCTTCTTGTCAATGTCAAACTGTTTGTCCCGAGATAGGTTTCCATGCCTGTGTCCAGCCAGATAGGAGTGTTTGAGCAAGATAGCCGAGACACAGTTGTTGGTGCACAACATCGAAGTCGTCAATGTCAGCACTTTCATGTTGGCTCCCCATACGTCGACGTCAATCCTGATTCGTATCAGACAGCACTGGGAGATCAAGCGTGTCCGGGATTTTGAAGACAGGGGTACGCCTGCATCTGGTCGTTGTGGTTGAAAGTTCCGTCGCTCTCGACTCTCACACAGACGACCAAAACACGTAACTTGAGAACTATCACGTTTAACGCGTTCGTTCTTTTGCTCTCACCAGGCACAACAAGAGTCAATACCACACTTCGCGAGCTACATCCAATATCTCGCCTCCCATCGGATCTTCACGAGCGCTGTTTCTGCTCTATGACTGATCCTGCTCGTCACACAAGTCAGCCGAGAGAGAAGCGCAAAAACCTCCTTCTGCCTACCTCTCAGTGCGCCTCGACATCCCTGAGTGCTTCTCTACCACAAACCTCTCATTCAGTGCGCCAGCCGAGCCTCAACAACATTGACTCTATCGACTCTGCGCGTGAAACAACCACAGAAACAACAACGATGGCTGGACCTGGCCAATCCGTCGGAGCTGACCCCTCAGTTCCTCCTTTAGATGGCTCTTGCAAGATCACGAAACTCCCTTCCGAGGTCCACCAGAACATCTTCGAGAACATTACAGACCAAGCACACCTGCTCAATCTCATGACTACCTGCAAAGACCTCAAAGCACCAGCAGAGGCAGTACTGTGGAGAGTGTGCACTACGAGGGGCTACGAAAAGCTTCTCAGTATGCCTCTTGACGAGCAACTCTACTACAAGACCAAAGTGCGCACTTTGATGCTTGACTTCCAGGACAACGGCCTTCAACCTGGAGATCTAGAGTTGCATTTGCCTTGCCTTCGGATCCTGGCTATCCTTTACTCATCTCACCTGGATGTGCAGGTCAACGTCAGCAACCTGATCACGTCGAGCCTTCGCCATCTTAGAATCGTCAACGGCAGCACTGACAACTTTGTCGCTGCATTGCGTCAAGCCAAAGACCTCGAGACTCTCTCCCTGGCGCCATGCGTCGAAGTTGATGGACCTGACCCGTTGTCCTTCTTATCTTTGATTCGTACCATGCCTCGTCTTTCCACGCTTGACGCTAGTGTCCTTGCCTCTAGCGAGCTACTAGTTGAAGTGGCTGGCCGCAATCTCGTGGCATTAAATCTACGCCGTGCTCCAATCAGTCTCTCCCAGGTTTCTAGAGCTCTTCAGATACATCAGCCATTTTCCCGCCTAGAAGATCTCTGCACAATGATGCAAGCAAGTGCAGCAACTTTGTTGCTTAGAAATCTGCCGCGACTCAAGCAGCTGACGCTTGAGATCACTACAGCGCTATCCCCCGGCGAGACATACACTCCCGCAATCATTGAACTAATCAAAGTGGTGAGCGCGAAGACTGAGCTCTCAGTCTTGTGGCTGAATTTCGGCAACATTCGCATATCCATCGACATCAAGCATTTTGCGCCATTGAAGAACCTGGTCAACCTTGATCACTTCGGCTTCGTTCATCAATTCGACGTACGATACCGCGTGACTGATGATCGGCAACCTTTTTCCTCGTTGTGCCCCTTGCGTGTTCTCTGCATCGATACTCAGAACACCGCTATCGGCAACTACTTCGACCGTATTGCAACAAACCACGCAAACCTCGAAAAAATGGTCTACAGAAGACCGTTCAATCTCAACCAGATGTCAGTACAGTTTCCATCACTTTTGTCGATGGGCGTGAGCTCAACTAACATTGTCCTAACGGACTCAAATGCGTGAGTCTTTTGTGTCTTTGCTTCTCGATTATGCTCGCTGACTGACACTTTGTTCGTAGAGATACTGCTATCCGGACTCTGGCCGCCAAACTCATCTCAGTCGCTCCTAAGTTGACACGCTTTCGCGCTGGCCAAGCTGGTGCATTCCATACTGAGATTCACTTTGAACATCGCCAGAACTCGATTTTCTGTACTTGCCGTCACCAATGGAATAACAACGTGACTTTCACTATCTGAGGCTGCTTTACCTTTGGCACAGTCGCTCTGTGTCGTATTGAGTACCAAGTCCTTTTCTCAGGGACGCCTCCCGACACCACGACCACTTCACTCCGCCGGCTTCGATCGATCAAAAAGGTAGATAAACGACTCGTTGAGCGAAAGGTGTCCATTTACCTTGTCACTTGTCGTTGCTTTCATTCAGGCAGCAACGGATAAATTTCTTGCTACGCTATTTCTCTTCTGGATTCTTACGCTTCTCGATTTGCTTCCCATTAGGCTGAGGGATTCTCGCGCCTCACGCATCAATGCCAGAAGGGGGAGGAGAAAATGCAGGAAGAGAGGGTATGGAGAAAGTTCGAAGTAAAGCTATACATTCCTTCAAGCTTTCTTTTCCCGAGTACGATGCTTTTGTTTTCTTTGTTCATCTCTGTTTTCAGACAGCCTACGAGTGCTTTTATTCTTCTTTATCTTCATAGCCGGCTCCGAGAATGATAATAACAAGATTTCTGTTCCACGTCCCACAGTTGTAGTAAGATGTATTCTGATGGCGCCAGGAGTGTTGAAGGTTTCGCTCTTTGCTCCGGTTTAGTCAAAAGACAGATTGAAGCTAGTCTTAAGAAACTTCAATCACATCCGATATGGTCTAGTGGCTAGGATTTCTCGCTCTCAAACAGTTGTATCACTACAACCAACAGGTCCGAGGAGGCCGGGGTTCAATTCCCCGTGTCGGAAATCTTATTTTGCTTTCGCTAATGGAGAAGAAGAGACTGTCTTGTTCGGTGGAAAAGTTTTTGGCAAAAAGTGGTTGGTGCTGCGGGGCTTTGTCGGTGGAGTGGAGGGTTTGCGGCAGGATTTTTTTACTGACTGTAAGGCTTGGCTGAACTTTTTCGAGGGCGATAGACCAAAGGCCCTTGTCATTGGTTTCTTTTGTACAATATGGATCTGGAAGACGTGAATAGGTGACCCGTGCTAGATACTTACAAGGGGCAGATGGACGTGCTGCACGGAAATCTGCATGCGTACGAGCTCGGCCTAACAAGTACCTCTCGACGATATGGAAAGACATTGTACACGCACAAGCTTAACAGAACAGTACTACTGATCTTTAATCAGACTTGATCGGAGAGTCACCTATGTTTGAGGACAAGAAAGGACTCACGAGCTTACGAATCATCTCCCCATGCCTGGTGGCTAGGTATTCCTCGCAGCACTTACCGAAGACGTAGTCATCGAGCAAGTCATGAAGAGGGTGAGCTTACTCTCCATACTCTGGTATGAAGTAGCTGCATAGTTGCGAGGTAAGGAGAAGCCTCAGGGACTATTTGTACTCCCCGCGCCCCAGAACAACCCACCACTAGCATCCGTGCTTCGAGACGATAAATCTTCTTTTTCGTCAGCGTCCTTGCGTGACAGTGAGGAGACACGCATGTATCAGTGTGGCGATCCGTATAGAAAGGGACTCGTCGACAACAGGAGGAGATTTTGCTACAGAGTAGAAGTGAACCTAGTAGTCGTTTCGACATGGTCCTTGTGTTGAGTCTCCTTTTGGGTACTCTTCCAATGCAGTGCTGTATTGATCACGAAGTGAGCAAGGAAGTACCTGTTATGATTGGTCCGACGAACAAAGCGAGCTAGGCAATGACGGAAAATGTTGTGTGGTGAACATCTATCTTTGCGTCTTCTCGAGAAATCTTTCCTTACACAAATCTTTACAACTTCGCCAAAGGTGGGTCGGTCTAAGTTGGCTGAATTACCATCTGTACTCTTTCCCTCGTCTTGCTTGACCTGCCCTTCGGGTGTTTTACTCAAGGGTGGCTCGTCAGACCCATCGGTCCGCTTGCATGTCTATGCTTGCGCGCACCCCCTATCCGCACAGCACCGAAGACCACAAGACACGAACGCTGACCATCCACAGTGTCGACGACTAGTATCACCACCATGGGCACCTATCTCGAGCCAGGAACCTTCAACTTCATCACCCCTGCCCAGCAGGGGCCCATCACGACACATCGCAAGAAGGCGCCCAAGTTTCGTTACGATCACAGTCCGTCTGCACAGATCATATCTCCAGCTCGCCCGCCTCTCGGCGACAGTCGTCCTATAATGATGAAGTGTTGGTTGAGATAATGGCGTTTGGCAGCCAGAAGGACAAGCTGGCCTGGATGTTGGTCGCTCGCAAGTTCGTTGATCCTGCTGAACGCGCGCTCTGGCGCACCTGTGGCCGCTTGGGGATTTTCAGGCTCTTGAGTATGGATGAGGAGAAGAGGGGACGTCTTGTCAAGATGATCAGTCACCTCGATGTCGGAGGCAATCCTGATTCTCTTGATTATGGAGTTTGGCGGTCTCGACCTTATGGCGTTCAGCACGGCGCCTATCCTGACCATGTTCCAATGATACCTGCAAGTTGGTTCGTACATCCCCGACTGAAGTCATTCACAGCTCTCGCCAGTACCATCATCAATAGCGCGATCGACGATGTTTTTGCTAGTCTCAAGCAAGCATCGGGCTTGGAAATCTTGCGGATCAGCCACCACATCGAGCGCAACACACCGGAAGCCTTTCCCCTACTTCTCAAACGTCTACCCCATCTGAGGATCTTCGAGGCTCATCACACCAGTTCGGGCACTCTCCTTCCCTATCTTGCAAATATGCCGACCGTCAAGGACATCACGCTTGGTGGCACCATCGCTGTCGAAGTGGCACATCAAGCAATTCAGGTATTCGGCGCGTTTATGAATCTTGAGACCCTAAACATCACCCTTGCGCCCGATGCTGCCAAACATCTTCTCCCACATCTACCTCAGCTCAAGCAACTTTGGATTGTTCTGGAGAGAATCTATACGCTATCAGACGAAGAACTTGCAGACACGACAAAATCGAGTCTACAGGCGATAGGTGCCATGTCGAACTTAGAATTGTTGAACATCAGATTCGTATACCTTGACTTGGCTACTGAGTTGGAGCCGCTAAAGCAGCTTTCATCGCTCAGCACGCTGGTACTGTAGCTGGGAAGTTATGGCGCTTTACGACCAGTATCGGAAGAGGAGTCGCTAGTGATCATTGATGTCCTGCGTCACATACCTCTGGAACAGCTCTACTCTGGCTTGGATCTCGACAACGCACGACTCGGCATCTTGAGCAGAGCTTGTCCTAGCTTACCAGATTGATCGTTGGCTCGATCTCGATTACCTCGACACCAACTCGCCACCTGTATTTCCGACATTGCACTGCATTGATGTCGCATGTCTGTGGCTTCCCCATCCAAGGTACAGGTTGTTCATCCAAGTGACTTCGCATTTAACCTCGGTAATCGCTGACATGTCTATCCAGCAACAAATGTATTGAAACATGGGCGAACAAGCTGATCATTGCTGGTCCTGGTCTTATGCGATTCGCGATGTCAGGTATCTCAATTCGGTTCTACAAACGATGTGGAATACGCCGTTGGTGTGCATGCTTCTATGACCGAGAGAAGGAAACATCCATACTCATTCAAGACTTTAAATCTCACAAGGGCACGACTCGCAAGAAGGGAAAGAGAGGATGAGCGACGAGCTCGGTTCGATATGTGCACGAGACTTCTCAACTACACTTGAACTGCGGCAGATTGGAGATCCAGGAGGTAGTATTGACTAACAGATTGGGAGGCGACGCTCGAGAGATCGGAATGTGTATTCTGAACTTCATCTCTCAGACTAGCTTTGTGCAAGGCAGTTACTGGGTCAGACTCTTTGTTTCGTGATCTCATACAAGGGAAAATGCCTGAACTCAGGTCGACTTCCGCATCCGGGCGCGATGGTTTACTGTGTTATCGCAATACTGGGCAAAGATTCGCCATGCTTCAGTGATGAGAAGCGGCTGATGAGGTTGCGGCTGCTGCAAGAAAGCGACTGCGAAAGAGCAACTGAGCGAGAAGCGCACGACTGACAGAAGACAAAGTACGGGAAAACGGAACGCAAGGGGCGAGAGCGTCCAGAAGTCAGTAGCCGATAAGAGTGGCAAGAAAGCGAGTAGACAGTGGCGGCCGACAGCAGATCAGGTGCGAGGATGAGATTGTTGCGAGACAGGGGTTCAGAAAGAAGCGACTGCGAGATGGCCGAGGGTGAGAAAGCGGGTGCGACCGATTTGGCGAGGCAGAAGACAAAGTAAGCCCTAAGATCATCATGATTCCGAGAGGAAAACCACGAATCTTCGATTTCAGACCCTGAGTTCACAGGGCACAATCTTAGCTACTTATGGCCACCGCTAGGTCGGTGTCCTACTTGGCACAACCGCAAGGACTTCCCAAGAGAGTCTATGATATTACTTTGGTGCAGGGCTCTGGTCAAGGATTCTGCAAGCTTGCATAAAGAGACGCGACAATCAACTGATGCGATTTAATCACTGTTCCTTTCACACCATACGTTTTCAAACATGGTTAAGGACAAACTATTGGAGACTAAGATTCCTGTGTCTGCTAGAGCCGCTGTGACTGCGACAATCTTCGGGTACCGAACAAAAGGCAAAGATCGATCAGATGTTGGTCTTCTCCGTCATTTTCAAGAAGTCCAAAATCCTAGCTACGAGAATCCTCTGTGCATCTTCTGGATCCATATTGTGGTTTGCTCCATCAACCAGATATCCGTCAGCGACCAAGCCAGTGGCTTGTGCTGCCTTCAGGAATCTAGCTAGAAGTTGATCCTTGTTTACAATACTTGGAATAGCCTCGTCATTGCCTGCCATCAAGATCAGGGTGTTTTTTGCATTTTCCCGCAAACTCGCGAAACGTGTTTCAAGCTCTTCATCGCTGGATGTGCTTGAAAAGTTCTCAGCCGGACCGCCGGGTTCCATGATGTTTTTGAATACCCTGGCATGCATGTCTTTGAGCGTTTGCGTAATCTTGTTATCTTCATAGGGTGAGAATGGAAAGTCGCCCTTTCCAGCATCGATCTGCTTGGATGCAATTATGAGGCTCTCATCCAATTCTGCTTGATCAAAAGATTGCATGAAAGCCTCTTTACCACAATTGACCGAAACAAGGATGCCAGAATCGATAGAAGTACTCTTTCCGTACAATTCAAAGAAACGCAGAACATGATTACAAGCTAGAGTCATAGCGACGAAGTTAGCTGATGATTCCCTCTTTACCATGCTGTAAGACAACCATACCGATGCTTGCACCCACGTAGATCATGCGTCCATTTTTGCCTTGAGATTGACGAAAGTATTCCTCTAGATCATGCATATCCTGGATGTTCTTATCACCTGCTGCAGAAGAAAGACCTTGGATGCTGGATCGAGGTACAGGCTGAACAAGGCTCCAGCCACCAGGCAGCGAAGATGATAACTTAGGAAGGAAGAGCATGGAATACAAGACAGCTCCCATGCCACCCCAGAAAACTATGGTATTGTGGCCTGTGAGGTCTCCTGTCTCAAAGCAGACTAATTTGTTAGTCTCGTTATAGACGTGCAGACGTCCGTCTTGAGGTGCGATCATGGTTTCTGATGTCTATATGTCAATAAACAGGATGTTCCTGCCATGACGAGAATCAAGCAGACCTTGTGTGAGAAATCGATGTAAGCGTGCTTTGTTTCTAGATAACGTGAATGGGATGTAAGGAATAGCAAGGACGTTCGTGAGCTCTGACAAGTCCTCTCCACGTCGGAAGCTCGCAAAGGAGTGACATGTGAGTTTATAGCGTGTTATTGTTGGATTCGGTAGCACGGAGGTGACGTTGTCTTGACGCATATTGGGCCTTGACACCTCTGTTCCATCTCAAATGTGAATAAGCCCTAAGCGCAAGTGCTCAGAAGATACGTCACCAGTTGAATGTCGATTTTGGGTTCGTTGGCAAGCTCCTCAAACTCGGCCCGAGCGAGTTCGGCTCGCTCTTCGGCGAACCGCACTTTGGTTCCCCAGCTTCTTCAATGTCGCTCGATTTTATAAAGCTCAATGTGATTAAATGAATTGCGCAATGTATTCGCTGCATCGATTACTATGTCATTTCATACCGTGATAGGTACAGGTCATCAGTTGAGGTCGTTGTCCGTATCCGGCCGCGAGAATCTTCTACGTTCATGCAACGCTGGACAAAGGCTTGCAATACCAGACTTCGGAACGACGCAAAAGAATTTGACTCAATAAGACAGGCTAGAATAAATTCGCATAGTCTTGATATTAAATTGCCCGAGCACTTCTTTGTGTGTGTTGATTCTGAGCTTCACGATGCCAGCAGCCAAAGGTGCAACGAAAGATTGCAAAAAGCATTCGGATCGATACGAGATACTCAACAGCATGTTTGGAAAGATATAAAATCAAAGTGAAGAACGCTTGGAAGCTCAACAGCTCCTTCGGTGGTCTTGTTTCGTCTTGGCTGGGTGAAAAAGCACTACGCTCAGAGTGCAAGACTGTTGTACCCGACACTCATCGATGGATTAGGTTGCAGGTTGTTCACAAGATGCGCCTAGATATGATCTTCTAGTCAACATCGAGGAGGTCGATTTGTCTCTCAACTAGCTGCAGGAGAGTATCATTAACCAAGGATGTCGTAATTTCGCATTGAGGAAGATGCTGGTGAATGTCTCGAGCATACGCCTTGACAATTTCTGTACTATGACAACACAGGATTAGCGCTCGCAAGGCTTGACACACGGTTTGGACTCACTGTTGCGATTGATCAGGAGGCTGTTGCAACCCAAAGATCTTCAAGTGCCTTAGTTTCGGGAACATGACCGCAGGCGCGGTCGCCTCGGACGCCATGGTAGCCGTCAATGGCAACTTCAGTATGCCATCAGCTACCACAAGATCTTCCAATGCAGGATAAGCTTGTGTCAAGCGCCACATAACGTCCGTCAACGCCTCCTTGAAGTATTCTGCATCAGTGTCCCAGAAGACTTCAAGTCTCTTCAGAGTATTTTGAGAGCCAAAGATGTAGGAAAGATCGTCCGGGGTGATCGCATTCGCATCAAGCTCCAATTCAACGGGGTCTGATGGTCTTATCGTCAAGCGGATCAGGTTCAACGATTGTAATGGTTGCAAGACCACTCGGTCAAGTACCATGTCTACCTGATATTCGAGGTGCAGACGTGTCAGTTGTTGCATAGTTCCCACTGACTGGAGTATGTCTCCTGTGTCCAAGATGTAGAGAACCAGACTTTCGATTGAGTGCAGACGAGGCAACAAAACGCTGGCCGCCTCCGAAGAGATCTTCAAAGTGATGTGGGATAGACCGAGCATGAGGCCTTGGTGAGGTGGTATGCCTTCGAGAGCTCTAAAGATCGTCTCGTCGCCCAGTTCCTGAGACCAGTAGAACTTTTTGATCTTGCCATTCTCGAAGATGTGTTTGAGCACTCCATGGTCAACCTTGAGACTGGTTTCCGAGCGGTCTTGATGGTGAACATACAAGGCCTCCAGCTCTGTGCATGCCTGGAGACTACTCAAAAACTCAGCAGGCTGGGCATCGACACGAATTCCTATGTCAAGATGTCTCAAGCCCGGCGATCTGTTGAGGTATGGCAGGAAGTTTGCTACCTGGGCCGCGTCGGAAATAGAAGCACCCCCACGAGCTTCGTAAAGCTTGAGGTGTGTCAAGCGTGGACCCAACAAGTTCGAGATGTCTGACATCATCCCACCATCAGAAAGAGGAGGCATTCGTATGACAAGTCTTTCGAGCATATTGAATCTCAAATGTGAGACGTTGATGCGAGGATGGCTTGGATTCATGTGCAGTTCTCTGATGAGGTTTGCATAAGCCTGCTGGATATCTTGCGGATGGAGCAAAAGGTTGATCAATGTTCTATCTTCCTTGACGATCGACCAAAACTTGACCAAGGACATTAATCGCAGCTCTTGGCTTGCCATGGAGAGATGCAAGGTATCTGCACTCTCTGGCGGCAAATCGGCAAGGACCATTAGCTTGAGTTCGTCCGGTAGGAACAACAACGGCGAGCTACCAGGAGGCCAATGAGGTGGGACATAAGAATCGCTGTTAGGGATGATCACGTCTCCAGGATCCGCCTCATCCGATTCAATTGTCAGAGCATATGCATTGTCCTCAGGAAATTCTGGCAGATCCGAGCCGGTACGCAGTGGTGCGGTTGAATTGAGCGTACTGTTATCTCCAGTTGTGGATGGCACGTTGTGTTCCCTGGGTGCAGTCATAATAGTGGATTGAGCAGATGAAGCCCCGATGCAAGACGTCTATGGAATACAGTGTGATAATCGATGGAAGGCACTGTTATGGAAAGAAAAGCAGAACAAGAGATGGATGTTGTGACTGAATGAAGCGTAGACTGCGAATAAGGCGCGCTCTCCGAATGCGGCGATCTGGCACGTCACTCATCGTTGTCTTGAGTTGTCTGCACCCGAACCTCACGTTGAGATATCGATTACCGTTTCCGGCTTTTTCGTTGTGGAACATGCCCTTTGATAGAATGTCTCGACTGGAAAACATCGCCAAGACCCCTTTGTCTGATGGTTCTAGCTAGAGGACGATTTCTCTGGCGCCGTCGTCAACAAAGGCTCTTATACAAAGGATATCCATGTTACCCATTGCCGAATCCGGACATGAAGATAGTGTATCCTTGCCTTTGCTCAGGGAAAACACTTATATCTGTAGCACGGACGCGTGATACCCATTGCTCAATCATTACAATCACTGAAGCAATAAGAACAAGTCCAGGATTCAAGATGGACAACAATTCGCCGACACCAATCTCGGGGTTGCCGTATGAGTTGATAGCGCGGATTGTCAACCACATCGACTCTGATACTGATGTCCAACATCTGACAAGAGTTAGCCGAGCAACAAGATTCTATGCCAATGAACGAATTTGGCGGTACTGCGATAACGAAAAGTTACAGGAATTGGCTTCGTATCCAGATCCGGTGCAGCAACAGTTCGCCACCTCCATTCGAGAAATAGACTGGGAAATCACTCCGGCAGATAGGAGGGATTTTTCTCGCCTGAACTTCCCAAGGTTGCAAAGCTTGAACATTGCTCATGAAAGCGGTCAATTTGGGAGACTTCGATTGAATCAATTTGTACAGCCAGCGCTGAGGGAACTCACGATCGAGGACGGTAGCAGGGGCGGCAGCAGGGGCATCAACCAGGTCTCTTGCAATTACATACCATTGTTGGTCAATTGTCCAGACTTACGCTCTCTATGGATAGAGATAGATCCCCAGGCAACTGACGCTGAGTTTCTCGCTGCAGTCACAACTTGCCGGCAGTCAGAGTTTCTGTCCCTGAAGGGACCTGTTTGCCGAGTGCTCAAAAGCCCAATGTTCCAACATCTCGCATGCCATTCGATGCTCGAATCGCTACACTACATCGCTGCTGGACTCCGCATAACACAAAACCTGATACGGTCTACCATGGCCTCTCTGAACCCAGGACAAACGATATTCAACCAACTCACAACTTTGCATACTAGCATGGATGGCGCAGCAGCCAGAGAGCTGTTCCCCCGAATGCCGACCCTCACTGATCTTACATTATTTATTGATCGAGATGATGGCATTGTACATTGGCTACAAGATCTACCACAGCTGGACCGCCTCAGACTTATAGCGAGAGCTAATGTGCCATTGACCCGACATAACCTCAGAGGGTTGCGACACTTGAATCTCTCGGCGCTCGTGATAGATGGAGAAGGAGCTTTCGCGTTTAACGGCATCATGATCACTGTCGATGATATTGACAAACTCTTCGGATCGCATGGGACGTTGACTTCATTGCGACTTGGTTGGCGGGGTGATGGAGCCCATCCTACGTTTCTACAACATAGTCCTCATCTGTTGCTTGAGCGAGTCATCAGGCACTACCCGGCCCTACAGTCCTTCTGGATGACACCACCATGTGGGGCCCTTGATCTCATGAGGATGCCTCGCGCAGCTTTGAACGGCAACCTCCGAACTTTGCGTGTCGACACTATTGTTGGGCCGCTCTTTGACCCAAATGTGCATCCGGCGCGGTAGTAAGTACATCCTCGCAGATCTTACAGACACACATGCTAACAAGGGCGACAGTAACTCTCAGATACTTTTCATGGCATGCCAACTAGTCAAACACCTACCACAGATACAGGGCTTCATGTCGGGTCGAGATAACAGATTGGCGACTGCGATCTGGAGAGATTTCTGCACCATGAGAAGGGCTGGTCTCTAGACCGGAAGATGCGTGATATCACTACACGTTGTAGATAGTCTGGTTGTTCATATTAGTAGTCATCGTGTGTTTTAATATTATTTTGATTCTCTGGATATGCTTACACGCTATCGACTGGAAGAATGCTGATCGAACGTGCTACTTACACGAGCAAAAGACTGAGTGCCCCCGAAGAACGCCGCCGGCCCTATCGAATTTGTGTTTCTTTGCTGCCGGAAACAGAGGTGACCATTAATGAATAATCACGGAAACAAGTGCGCAGAATACAGCTTCGGCGCGTGCAACGGAGGTGTGCGTGCTCGGCCAAACAATTCTCTGTTCGAAATCTGCTTCGATTCGATCAAGACAGCCACAGCATGCAGATTTGCAACTCATTTCGATGCGTGAGCTGCCAGGGCTTCCGTGGCATTGTTGTCAAGCCGGATGCGAGAAGATCTCGAGATGTGAGCAGGAGAAATTGGGGCCGGGTCATCCTCGTAGCCAACTTCATAGCATACCATCTTCTTCCACATTAGTCAACCCGCGCTCGAAACTCCTCGCAGCTCAAAATTAGCAGAGATGCGAGTACTCAAAATTTTTTCCAAGACCCGCAATTTTTTTGCTGGTGGTACCTTTGCGAAGTGTCGGCTACCTACAAGAGTCAAATTCAAGATATCAAATGGATTGAATCTGTGAATGGCATGAAATCGTGGGATTGCGAGTTATCTACTACTAGATCCTCAGAAAGGAGCCAAGATCATCGTGGCTCAATGCAATTATGCAGAGTTCTGATCGTGCTAACAAAACGTACCAGAAGAAAGATACGAAACAAAAAGACAAAGTAGAAACACAAGCAGCCAAGACCAAAAATCATGACCTTATCTCTCACCGACAGGCCCTGTTGTAACGAAGCCAGCAGTTCAATCCTCATCGGATGACAGGTTACTTCGAGATGGACGAGAAAGCGACTGAATGACTTTGGCGCGATGCAAGACTCTGGTGCTCTTCGTCTGGAAGACAAAGAAACGGTGAAAAAACAAGATCAGCAAAGAAACAAGAAAAAGGGCTCTCTCGAAGAGGTTCATCAGGTAGATGAACAAAAGAAGAGACCGCAGAGATAAGGTTCAGACGATCAAAAGAACGCTCTGTCCTCATGGAACGCCGCAACACCAGCCTTGTTGAGCTTTCAAAGTCGAAACAAAAGAACAAAAAGCATCGAATATTCGTGCATGTGAACAGTCTTCGTCGATACCCAATAGCCGTGCAAAAAAGTCATCGTAGCATAAGACTATTTGGACGCTCAATCATCGTCCTCATCCCAGTCAGACTCCGAAAGGTGAGTAGTGCCCTGTAGCCATGCACCTTTGACTTTACTAGCAAGCTCATCATAAAGACGCTCATCGGCGCAGGGACGGAAGCTTGACAACTTGGGTGCATGGATGCGGATAGCGTTAGCGATGTCGACTGCCAATTGATCCCTAAGTCAAGTCAGTCTGGCTTCCAGGGGCTAGATCAGTAAAGGGAAGCACTTACTCAGCATCTTCATCCATCCAGGGGTCGTTGCTGGTAACGTCATCGATCTCCAAGTGAAGGAGTTGAGGGAAGAGAACACCTGTCTCCTGGCACAGGGATGCAAGCTTGTATCCACCACTGAGTGCGAGGGAAGTAAGATTGATACAGCGACGACCAAGGGCAATGATGAAGTCTTCATCAAACGTGTGCTCAGCAGACAGACGGAGTGACTGCAGGTTGGGGAGTCGAGCGAGGACGCTGACAAGAGAGGCGTCGCAAATCATAGTCATATCGAGACCCGGACGATCATCCATGCCTCCGAGCTCAAGATGCTTGAGGTATGGAAGGTTAAGAAGCTGTTTGTAGTCTTTGCCGGTCATGCAGAAGTCTTCGAAGTCTAGCTCGAGACGCTCGAGAAGGATCAACCTGTGCAAAGCATGAAAGATGGAAGCAGTCTGATAGACGGTCAGACGTAGAGAGCGGAGCTGAGGGGTGTGAGAGAGAAGGGCCTCGCCAACATCAGCTTCGAGAGTGACATTCAATGATGTGAGGCATGGGAAGAGGTTGTCCACAGTGCTGAGGGACGGTAACAGAGCCTTTTGAAGTTGTTTATGAATCTTGAGTGTAGCGAGCTTGGGATGCATGGCAACAGCTCTCATGGTTTCGCTGGTGACTAGGGAGCTGGTGTGCTTGTCAAGTGTCAGGTTCTTGAGCTTGTTGCAAGCACTCAAGGCCTGAACAAAGTCTCTAGCAGAGTCACCGACGCAAGCACGGATGTTGAGAGTGTGCAAGTTTGAACACTGTCTCAAGGCAGGGAAGAAGTTGTCAACACGCGGCTTGGAGTCGCAGCCTTCGTGCTCAGGGGTTCCAATATCGAGGACAGTAAGAGCAGGGCTGATAAGAGTGCGGATGTGAACACGAGTGTTGTTGAACGCATTCATGTGTCTCTTGTTGTGCACAATCTTGAGCTTCTGCAAGCTTGGGAAGACGAGAGAGCAAGTAGCCAGCTGCTCACCAGGAGCCTCGAACGTCATGGTCAGGGATGTGATGTGATTTGCCAGACCTTGTTGATTATGTTCGATTTTCCGGTAGAGGGTTTCAAGCAGATTGTTCTCAACTGTAACGTCCTTCCAGTACAGGCGCACCGCCTGCTCAGAGGCGCCAGGAACGTCGGCGACCACAACTGCCTTGAGAGCCCGGTCGTTAAGATAACTCAGGACTTGCGTCCAGATCTCTGCGGGAACTGGGCGTGAATGGAGCATGATGCCGTCGTTGATCTGAGGAGCAACACTGTTGGATGTCATGGTGCGCGCAGGGGAAGTCGTGAGACGTGACGTGGTGAAGGACACAGAAGTGGTTTTGTTATTGATGTCATTGATTAGGCAAAGATGGTCAGGGGAGATAGAAAAGCCCATGATGACGCTGGAGTATGCGATGGAAAAGGTGCTTGTTGTGATTGAGAGAGTTTGCGATAATTTCACGAGCGCGCGTTGTTCGCTTACCACGACATCACTCCTACTATGGAACGTGCCAAGGCCGAACAACATTGGCCATGATCTTTCGCGTGTACTGCCCTGATGAAAAGCATGCTCTATACGCCAGACGTACTTCAAAATCAAGAAATTCGTGATCTTATTGCTATCGTAACATGCTAGCGAACTTGTTGCCCTCTATATCCCCCAGTGGGTTTTCGAACAAAGCCTTCCTACCTTGTCTTGAAGAACCACAGAACGGTACGTATCGTCAAGCAATCTCCACAACCTCGTTATGTCATGAGCGTCAAGGTACAATGACCTAGTTCTTGCCATCCAAAGCTCTCTTCCTCACACTCTCAACCGTCAACGCAGCTTTATGCCTCTTCTCGGTGATGATGTACTCCCTATAGAGGTACCCTGCACCAAGTGCACCGCCAGGACCAAGTACAACATTAGTTCCAGCCATAGCGGCGAGCAAGGTAACCCAGCTTTGCGTGATCATGCCAGCAACCTTGGCGTCCCAGGCGAAGTACAGTAGCCAGAGGTATGCCGATGCAACGGCGAAGAGGTAGTTCCATTGCATCACATCTGCAGTGGAAGCAGAGATATCAGACAAGGAGGTGGGGACGTGTTGCGACAGAGAGGCCGGAGTCATAAGGAGAGTGCGCAACCAGACGATGGTAGATACGAGGGCGGGGATGGCAATGGTGTATCTGATAGTCGCGACATCTCGTTTGGGTGCAACGACCTTATCTTGAGTACTCGTGTCTTTCGAGAACTTGCTGAGTGCGTATTGAGCAAGCGTGTGTGTGACAGGGAACCATTGCCAAAGCTGGAGCCACGTCTGACGCTGGCCCACCTCAGGCAGGAGATAGCTCTGAATGAGGGGCAGGTAAAACACCATGAGGAGGGAGGGAAGAATAGTCCGTGTGTAGTTGACCTGAGTGAGTCGCATGTCTGTGGACTTGAAGGAGTCGACAGGCGTCAGCACCCAATGGACAAAGGAGTAAAAGGGTGCGATCATGCCGAGGCCATTTCTTTGGGCAAAGAAAGCAAAGACGATCGGTCTGTGCACTATTAGTCTGGTCTCTGCTCAAGCGAAGCATGGACGACTTACAGCTGCACGGGCATCAGAGCGTTACAACGACGAACAGCCTCAACAGACCAGATAGCTAGAACCACCCCAAAGTAGGCGACAAAGCTGGCAGTACGGATGCCAGCAGCTGGATCAGGATTGATCGTAGCAGCCATGAACGCGTCTTCAGTCCTAAAAGAGGTCAGCATTGAACAATTGGAGCATGTACAATGCATACTCTTTGCCTTGTCCGCTAAAGCCCATGATTGTGGGACTAAGCGTCGAAGAAGTGAACACACTATTATACCAAGCAGGACCGTTCATGCTTCCTGAGTCTTTAAGCAGCGTGAGATTGGCGAGTCTCCAAGCAGTAGCAAAGAGAACGAGGAAAGGCAATGCAAACAGAGCTCTGAGAGGAAGACTTTCCTTGTGACCTTGACCTTGTTCGGGGTTGAATGGCATATTGCCAACCAGAGAAATCTCAGGTGGCGGGAGATAATCGATGAGCGTTGCTCCAATAGACATGTCGCTCTGAAGACTCTCGAAGAAGTCTCCCAATACGCGCAGGCCATAGCGAGCGAAAAGAGTATGTGTCCATGTAGCAAACGCCTGAACGTGGGTGAGGAGGTTTGAAGCTTCGATAGCTGCTGCAGCGCGCACTTCGCGACTTTTCTGGTAGTTCTGAAGGCATTCGACTATTTGTTGCTGACTCGATTTTTGTCCATTCGCTCTGTCCGAGAGCTTTTTGATGGAGTTGGCAAGTGCAGCGGCACTTTCGATTGCTGAATTACCACCAAAACCTAACACAACATCAACATTCGCTCGGATTCTGTGTGGAAGAGACGAAAGCTTACCAGCATTGGGCGTCATCTTGTGCGCAGAATCACCAAGGCATGCTATGCGACCCCAGGTCCAGATCTGGTTGTAGTTAGCCAAGGATGTAACATGATAAGCAGGATTAGTCATACCTTGTAAGTGGCAGTTTCAATCCCGACCAACGTGCGTGACACGCTGTGCTTATGTATGTCTCTGAGAAGGACTTTTTCGGTTACGTGCATGTCGCCATGACGCTCGGCGAAACGATCGGCGTCGGCTTCGGTATATCTGGGAATATGAGGAGACTTGTAAATCTGATTCATCTTCTCGAAGACGAAGTAGTATGTACGGTCGTTCTTGCCGACAATGGCTATAGTGCTGCGTTTGTCGTTGAAACCTACATCAACCTCACCAGCAGGTAGTCCACTAGACGAAGATGCTATTCCGTACAGGCATTGATATCCACTCTCGAGAGCTGTAAAGCATATTAGAGTTGCTCGAGATATGAATTGTTCTCATCTTACAAGTCTTGTCATTCTTGACGAGCTCTGGGTCGACTTCGTCCGCAAGGCGCCACATTTCGCTTCTCGCTTTAGAATTTACGCCATCAGCACCAGCAAGTATATCACCTACAAAGGATGTGCCGTCTTCGCATATGACTGTTACGCCGCTCGCATGTTGACGAACTGTTGTGAGATTTTTGCCGACCAAGATCTTGCTCTTGTCTTTCAGGTTATCGTAAAGCACCTGCAAGATTTTCTGTCGATCGCCGAATGCAAAAGCATAACCACTCCTACCTTGGGTCAGAGACGCATGATTCGTGTGGAGAAAATTCTGCGTACCTAGCTTTCATGAGTTGAGAAATGTTTGAAGCTTTCGCTAGAGGTCGTCCATGTTCATCACGATCGTGTGCCCAAATGACCGGTTCCTGCTTCTAGTCAGAGCATGCGTATGCCGGTGTAGCTCAGCGACGACTTACCACACATTCGTAAAGAGGCTTCGAACAGCCAAGCTGGTCCAATATCTATGAATTTTTAGTCTAGATACTTCATATCCACTTCGGCGACTCACTCTACACCCGTTGGCTAGCATGCCAATAGATGCACCAACTTGAGGTGCTATCTCGTTACGCCGTTCGAGGAGGACATAATCAATGTTCGCTTGCTATCAGAAGAGTCAGAAGATATTCTGTAATCGTTTCAATACACGCACCTCGAGAGCATTTGCCAGCGTGAGGCCAGCAATACCACCACCAGCGATGATGACTTTTAGAGAAGTTGTCATGACTTGGAGGAAGATAAACAATTATCGCAGCACAATTGAAGGGATACTGCAGACAGAAAGATGAAGCGGAAACAGGAATGGCAGGGAAAACGCAATTGAATATATGAACAGATCACATGAAGTTAGGTTGCATCCTTCAGAAATGCTTACCTCAGACCTGACATTTACGGCAAATGATAGGACAAGGTTGCGCCTGTGACAGTGTGGAGTCTTTCGCCGACTTCAGGGTGCTCATGCACAGCCCATGTGTCATGCCGATCGCATCCCCTTTTGTCGATGCGCCAACTTAACGGCTCCTTCGACTCAAACAAGCTCCAATTAGACCAATCCTCTACTATTTCGTTACAATAGGATCTTCGAAGGATTGCGACAAAAATCCTTCATGACAAGATAGAGTATGTGGCTGACAACTTACCGCAACCTAAGTGGAGTACACTGTAAATAGTGCGGAATCAGGAGTTGATGATCCGTCCGGCTCTCCTACAAATTAGTGCATGATGAATTAATCAACATCCGAAGCATGCAGCAGTTGATGTGAGAATCATATGAGAGCCGATGCGGCCGAGGAACCAAAGTGGTGGTGAGACGAGAGATGCATGAGGGCAAGGTAGATCCTGTTGGCCTACGCTTGACCGGTCGCGAATACGCGTGGATGATAGATTGCTGGCGGTTACGCACGGGACTCAAGAGTAGCTTACGACAATCAGAGTAAGCACCGGGATGTAGATGAGTCGGACCAAATTGGCCGCATGCGTTAAGAGCGAACTCTGCATGGCCTCCTTGAACAAAGCGTGGAAGGTTTTGGAGCAATTGCCGGAACAGGCAGGGGCGGCGCCAAGACATGATCGGATCGGGAAACTCCGCGTGGGATGAGCGACGCGCGCTCCCCGCCAGCGAGCAACAAGGAAGTCGCGATTGCCAGGAAGGAACAACATACCTCTACAGAGAAAGCGCGCGATATTGTGACAAAACAGGAAGGAAGAGCTGTATGCTGCAAGAGACGTGGCTTGGGACACTGAGGAAGGAGCTGCTGCACGCGTCGACAAACCCACCTGAGAGTGTCCACACCCACCAACGACCGTCAATCGACACTTCCCTACCTTCGATACCCCCGGGCACCGACGAGGTTTCCCTACCCACATCCGCCAGCCTTTCCATACCAAAGACAACCATGGCCGACCTCTCGGCCCTCGCCGACCCCACGCCTGAGGCTTTGCCCATTGATGCTGCCGACCATGAAGGTGACGCGACCGACGCCAACGACAATGATGCTGATAATGACGGCGACGACAATGACAACGATGTCGCACCTTCCACATACAAAGTCGTCTGCGAAGCTGCGCCCCCCGAGCGACGCTTTCCTTCGTTCGAGGCGGCCATAGAATTTGGCAATCAGTGGTCGCGTGAGAATGGCTTCGACCTCGTCCGCATCAACAAAGGCAAGCAAGGCCGCAATCCTCAAGGTGTCACTTACAAGTTCCTGTGGGAGTGCAAGCGCCATGGAAAGCCTGCAAACACTCGCAAGTTGACCCCTGACCGTCGCCAGCGTGCTGCCAGAGGTTCAGTGAGAATTGGATGTCGCATGCGCATCGTCCTTGTCGCTGTCGAGCCTCAAGTACCTCAAGGCGAGTGGCAGATTAGACATTGCGGTCGCAACGGCCACAACCACGGCCCAGACAATGCAGAGTCCTTCCCTGCTGTTCGTCGTCGGACTCGCACTCACGAGATGGACGTCTTCATGGCTACTCAACTGCGTCAAGGTCTGTCAAGGTCAGAAACGCTGCAGCTCGTCCGCCAGCATTGGCCCGACGCTCTGGTCACTCGTCAAGACATTGGCAACTTTGCAAAAACTTTCGCGCAGAAGATCGGAACATCCAGACTGACCCCTGAAGCAACCCCTGACAATTCTCCCATGCCGCCTGTGCCTTCTGCTTCTGCAAATGTTGGTCCCAATGCACCTCTCAATCCCCAACATGCTCAGCTTCAGCATCCGCAAACCCAGCAATCTCTGTCTCATCCTCACCAACACCCCATGCAACCACTTGGCATGCCTGTTCAGCAACAAAGCCATGATGCAACTCGAGCCGCTTATCAAGCTGGATATCAAGCTGCTGTTGAGCAACATCGCATCAACACCGACCTCAACCATCGCGTCCAAGCTCTCGAGAGCGCCGTTCAAGTTCAAGACCGCATCGCATCGCTCGAACAGACTGTCAACAATCTGACCCAACTCATCATGAGCGCTTACATGCCTCACATCCAGCACCCACAGCCTTGATTGATGCGTTTCGAAAATTCGTGCTCGGGAAGGTGGTCTGGCGTTTGCTTATACTTTTGCTTGTTGTCGTACGTGATACCCAATCGCTTTTGTTTTATTTTTCTCTCCTTCTCTGAGCTGCCTCGTTTTCATTCTCCCACCTTCAATATCAATATTGAATCAAGTTTCTGTCTGCATCCATATTCCGCTCATCCCTGTTGCCAAACCGCACGCCTATTGGCTCAAACCCCTCGGCTTGGCATACCTCGGCGCTTAAGGTACAACTCGACGACACCTCGTCTTTTCTTCCTGAACTGTCCTTCATTATCACTTTCGCCGAAGAGACATGCCAGCTGTTCAGCAAGTCTTGGCTCTTCCCGAAGTCCTGTCGTTGATACTGGAGTATCTCGAGTTTGAACGAGCAGCATTGTACTCGGCACATCTGGTAAACACCACCTGGGCTCGATATACTCAAGAAATCCTCTGGCGCAATGCTCCTCTTTCGTCCTTGGCTGCCATTGAGCCTGCTCGACAACAGCAGTATGCAAACATGATCCGGGTCTCCTTCTCTTGGACTCCATACTATCCGGCTGAGCTGGACAAGCTGTCTTTTCCATCGCTGGAACGGTGTCTATTCGAGGTAGCAGAGCTCTTTAATCTTCCAGATATGCGCCTGATCCTTCCGCCGTTCTTCAGATCATCACCACAATATCTCAACATGTGGCTCAAAGGCGGGATCGCCCCAGAAATTAGGCCTCCTTACTATCGACAGGGCGTCTGGGAAGATAAGCTCGATCGCCGTCGAGCTTCACAGAGGTTCTTGACAGGGTCAGCCTGGTCATCGATGCTTAGTGGTCCAAAACTACGCTCGCTCATCTGTGGCAGAGAGCCTGACGAGAAAAAGGCTGGTCAAGTCCTTGCACGTTTGGCATCTCACGAGATCTACGAAGAGTTCTTCTTCTATACCGTCACGATTGATTTGGAGGCCATCGACTTTCTGCTCAATGTTGTCTCCAAGCGGCCACTCTTTCCTCACCTGAAGCACTTTGGAGCATTCATACGACGTGATGCAGTAGGAATCATGTTCTCTTACCTACCCAGAACGCTGTCAAGTCTTGCGCTAGGTGTCGGGAGTCTGGGGGCTGGACCTTATTTCGACCTGGCCACCCAGTTCACATGTCTGGAATCCTTCACGATCATTGGGTGCGAAGAAATACTCGGCATATTTTCAATTCAATCTCTGGGTAGACTACACTCTCTTCGTAACCTGGCGATTGAGCTGCTGCCTCTCAATGAGTCTAGCCAATATGGCTGGACAGCAAAGCAAGCAACACAAACATCCCCTTTTACCGACGCTGAGTTCGAAGTCATGGCTTTTGGAATGCCTTTGCTGCACACTTTCGTGCTCAACATACCTTGCAAGCTCTCATTGCCTGCTCTGTCATCACTCGCGACAAACTGCCCTCTCCTCAAGATCTGCAAACTATCTACCGCACTCGACATAGATCGTTGGGGAGTTCAAGAGCACCCAAACTTCCCAGTCCTGGAAGAGCTAGTCTTGACTCATGGCGAATACGGAGACTTGTGGGGTGGTACTCGACACGAGACTAAGTGGTCAAGTCCTCGAGGGCTGGGTCGACCAACGATGCATCTTTTGGACAAGAGTGATGATGATCCTGCTCACCCTGGCATGATTCTTCGACATTGTCCGAACCTTTCGAGGCTGCATGTGCATTGCAAGGATTATGGTATGTTTGAGCTTGGACAGATCAGGGCTAGGGAAGGCAGACATCGGTGGTGGGGTGATGTGATGGGTAGTGCTTTTTGAGACACATATGGATGGCAGGTAAATGTTTATCAAAGTTCGTTCAATCTTTCCCCTTTCGCGCTCTTGCCGGGTTTGCTCAGAGTATGTGCTTGTTACTCGTGGGGGTCATTAACTCGTACACGACAGAGTCTTGGCTCATCCGTTGATCGACTGCCATGTCAAAGCAGATCGCGACGAGCCATTTATGCTAGATGGCCGGTCATCAAAATAGAACAATGTAAACGGGAAAGGCCTTACCATTGTCACACCAAGAACGTACGACCACGACTATTCGAGTGATTGGAAGATGTCAGATCTAGACACTTAGACGCTGGAGCAGATCACAATGTTCGATACATCACTACATACGTATCGGCAGACTTGAATGATCCATCGAACAGGCAGGCCTGAGCTCTTCCGTTGTCCCCCGACTTCCTTCCAACTCCATCACAAGCAAAAGATTGTTGCATCTCAATTTTCAGAACCCCTCAACAATAAGCCACAATCAGAGTCCAGACTCAGAGATGGGCTTGTACTGGTGCCGTAGCTTTGCGTCTGGCGACTCTTCCCCCTTTCAGGTCAGACATGGCCACTGGTACAAGATCTGCAAGTGCCTCTTCAATCAGGACCAACACATCTGAAGCACAACCAAACGAAAGACTCCAACCAGAGCCACCGTGTCCATAAGAGTGCACAATACGACTGGGCTTTCCCCCAACCTTGCGCAACTCACGTTCCACGCGCACATTCTGGCCACGGAATGGACGCAAACCCTGTGCCAGAGGATAATCAGGATCAAGGCGGGCATTCTTGAGTCCTGGCAAAAACGCCTCGCATCGCTTTCGCATGCGTTTGATTATGGGTGTGTCCAGAGTGAGATCAAGGTTTCCTTCGCGCGGCTCAGTGATGCCTCCAATCAACAGAATGTTGTCGTTACGGGGAACGAGGAAGACGATTTCTTGCTTGGAGTGAGCTGCATCAGCTGAAATTGTCAATGCTGCTTCGACCTTGGGGAAATCGACGCCGTCGTTGATGACGCGTAGCAATCCTCCACGGATGGGATAGCAAGATGAATCGCCAGCAAGCTCGGTACCTGCCAGTCCTGTTGCATTGACGATAATGTCGGCTCCGAATCTGTGACGGAGAGATGCTTCTTGCTCCAGTAAATCACCGTGTAGGGTCTCAGTGACTAAGGTCGCGCCTTTTGCTTTGACTAGCTGCATAAGCCAAGCCATGGACTGATCAGTGTCGATCACAGGTGCAAGGTGTTCGTAAGCATCGACAGCACCGTAAGAAGGACTGACCCCATGCTTCTTTATGATATCGGGCGAACGCGCAAACCCGCGAACGCCAGATGCCATAATCTCTTCCATCTTGCGAAGCTGTGCCGCATCCTCTTCGACAGGACGATGGAAGAAGAAGGTTGCCGGCTTGATGGATACGCCCGAAGCGAGAGCAAGTTCAGGATCTGAAGCCAATTGATCAAAGATATGATACGCAATCATGGCCCAGCGTTTCGAATGTTCCAAGGAGATTGCATCGGTATGCTGTCCGCAAACAGCCGGTGGGTATTCCCAGAGAGCGCCGGCGATCTGAGAAGTCAGACGCTGCTGGCGGCCAAATGATGCCCATTCTTTGGAGACGATGGTGACGTGGTAGCCTTTGTCGAGCATTGCCCAAGAAGTGATCAAGCCTGTCACACCTCCACCTACAACAAGGACATGAGGTGAAGAGAGTGTGACAGGGCGTAGTCGATCACTGTAGGGTGTGATATCTCGCCAGAGTCTCAACTGGTCTGAAAAAGAACTTTGAGTTGCCATGTTGATATCAAGATTGGAAGAAGAGTACAGCACTTGAATCGTCTATAATGAGAGACACATCTCGACATTCGAGTAGTTGAAGAGCCCGACTTAAGTATTGTATGTTATTCACTGTCTTTCAGCTGCCAAGTTCCATTGTATTTACATACAATACGCCACAAAATCCTTTTGTCAGCTCGTCTAGATGCTTTCTTGGATGCATTCTGTCCATAAGGTTGTCGTAGGAGCATAGCGAAGACTGCATCGTTCAATTGGACTGTGTATGGGTTGAGGTCTCCTGATTGCCCGTTGGGGTACCCGTGTAGCTTCAGCTCATCGGCCGAATCTGCTTGGGTCTTCAAGGTGCTGGCCCGGGCCGCCGGATCTTGCAGGAACACCTGATCGCGAAGCTTGGCAGAAAGTAAACTTTGCTGCTCGACTCTTTTCTAGTTTACCCAAGTGTATAGACGAGGTCCTTTGCTTACCCTGTAACCATGCTCGATGTAGAACGTGTCTATTTATCCGACAAATGACACTCTATATTGATCTGCACACACGGCGAAGCTGCTCAGTACCTTCTAGATGCGCTTTTCACTGGTGGTCAAACTCGCTTGTGATCGCCAATACGGGATCCGTAGATTCTAGACCACACTCTTCTCTTGAGACAACATGATGAACACCCTAGAAACGAGGGGCGCAAGAAGCAAGACCGGAGCGATACACAATCTTTGACCACGGCAGACTGTACGGAGTCTTGGAGAAAATCCTTCCGATGAGTTTTCGCAAGCCTACTGTATCGACGGGCATGTGGCTTCACTGCATGCTCCAGAATGTCAGACCATTATCGACTTCGAGAAAACAAAACAGAGTAATTGGTCTGGACTCTGACCTAGCGTGTACTCAGCGCATGAATGCACGCCTACACCTGCTCATGCCCGCCGAATACGAATCCCAGGTACATAGGCTCTGGCGGACAGGCACGAGAAATAGCTATAGGATGGGCTAGTCGAAAACAGCGACGCGAAGCAAAGGCCGTGACTGGCTTGTCTCTATGTAATTGGTTAACAGGCCCATTAGACCCAGCAGTATGGGTTGCGCACGTAAGCTACTGAGGCTGCTCATCCAACCCAAAAGCCACTTGGCAATATCCGTATACCTTAATATTAAAAGGCTTGAGTGGCGCGCACGGACTCTCGGCCATGGTTCGGGATTTGCTTTGACAAAAATCCTTCCTACTCGTACTTGAAACGGCTGCCCGCGATGCCTCTCTCGGTGTGAACCTCCGGGCCTACAATAACAACACGGGGTCGCCAAAAGGCAGCTTCGCTCATGCAAAGGCGTGTCTTTGATTCTCATCCTCACCGAGTTACCTTGCAGCCCAATGCATCTTCCTACCATCGCTTCTCTTCCAAGCTGGTGCAGCCATTGGCTGGGTCATCGCACTGGTCCTGTCAAACCTCCCCCAAAGTACCTCGTCTACCTCTGGTCGTTTGTTGGCGCCTTCTGTGGTCTTGCTGTTTTGACAGCACTTTTCAGTTATAGCGAATACTTCATCGGTCGTGGGGTGCCCATCATTGTCGCTTCCTATGTCAGTACCCAGTCATACTCATATGCTTTTCACTTGAGCAGTCCGCATCTGACATGATCTCAGGGAGCCTCGGCGGTGCTTGTCTTTGGAGCAATCGAAAGTCCTTTGGCTCAACCGCGCGCCCTCATATTCGGCCACTTCATCAGTGCTCTGATCGGAACATGTGTTACTAAGCTGTTCGAATTCCTACCTGACTCGCGTTTCCAAGACCTGCGTTGGCTGGTTGCTTCTCTGTCATCAGCCATTGCTGTGGTGGCCATGCAAGTCACCGAGACCACTCATCCCCCTGCCGGCGCAACAGCTCTGCTGCCTGCCACGAACGAAGAAATTCGAGCTCTGTCTTGGTATTTCCTGCCAGTCGTTCTCTTGTCGTCGGTCCTTCTTATGACCGTCGCTCTCATCAATAACAACATACAACGCCGCTACCCGACTTTTTGGCTCGCACCGGCGAAACCGCAGCCTGTGATTCCGACAACCAATTCTGTTCAAAAACTCTCCGAGTCGAGTCAGTAGATGCGGCAAGCTTGGAGATATGCATCATTTAAGAATTGATTGTTAACGAATGATCTTTGGTGCTCTTCGAAGACCTTTGCGAACATTCGGCAGAGATGGTAATGTGCTGGTCGGCGGCAATGCTTGATTGAGGGAAGTTCAACGGGGGTAGGATCCGATGCAGAAATGGATGTTGCAGAGACTTGGCTTTGAATGGTTATTGACAGCTGCAGTATCGATGTAGTTGCATAATATCCTGATAGAACTTCGCTAAGACAGAATGGAAATGTTCTCGCTTCGCTTGTGTCCCATCATCTATTTGGTTGCGCCACCAAAGGATGTTGTCTTAGCCTCGATCTGGTGCTAAATCTCACAAATCACAACGTTTGCGATTCATGTGGCTTCGCGGAGCTATCAAACTTTCTTCGTAGGAATCAGAGACCCTTTCGCGTCGCGTATGCAATATACATGTTTCCAGCACTAATGGAGAAGGCTGGCGCCACAACTTTCGCGTTGATATCCTCCCTCGGGATTTGGAAGGAACGGCCTTTGTGTGACAGGTATTCAGCCTCACTTTAGACCACATGGTAGTATCCCAGCAAGGAGACAGGAGTCCTCAGCTCCACAAGCTGACAATCTATGAGGAATGAAGGAAATGGTCCAATAACAGGCTGCATGAAGGATTTTAGTAAATTCAACAGATTTGCTCCTGCTCGCGACTTCGTCTGCTTTTCGTAGGACAATGAGCTATAAAGTCTGCGTGCGTCCCATACAAGTTGAACCATCGAGCGAAACTTCATCACTCCAGTATGGCCGCACAGCAAGATTGGACTGCGGAGAAGTTGTCCGAGCAAGTCTTTGACATTCCTCTTACTTCTTCGCTGCTGTCTCAGTCCCAGCTTCCATACATAGTGACGTTCGCTTTTGGAGTCATCCTCTACGTTTTGCTGAATCCAGGGCTCGGGCTTCGCAAGGCCTCGGGCCATCCGATTCCAGCAGGGCCTCGAGGGCTACCAATTCTGGGTGTGTTATCTGCCGACCTTGTTGATCACCGTCTATACAACAAACGCTGATACATAATACCAGGCTCTTTTCCATTTTTGACAAAGTATCCCGAGAGAACACTCGACTACTGGGCAAAGAAATTTGGCAGTCTCTATTCAATCTGGCTCGGGAACCAGCTCTTTGTCATCATCTCCGATCCCCAGGTTGCGAAGGACTTGATGGTGACCAATGGAAATGTCTTTTCATCGCGCAAAGAGATGTACATCAAAAGTCAAACTGTCTTTGCGGGTCGCGGCATCACGGCCACTCCGTACAACGATCGTTGGTCTGTAGAGTCTTTTTGATAGCATTGTGGTTCTCGAGTGCTGACATGATGTTTCAGGCGTAAACATCGTCGCATTGCCAGTACTTGGTTGAGTCAGAAGGCTGTTGACTCTTATTCACCCATCCTTGATCGGGAGTCGAGATCTCTGATCAAAGCACTCTTCGATGAATCCGATGGTGGCAAGACACCAGTCAATCCCCAGGTAAGCTATATGACGACGACTTCTTCAGGTGGATGTCAAAGCTTATTGTTTTTAGCCACATGCCGGACGTTGCTCACTCAACAACATGACCACGATCACTTTTGGCATGCGCGCAGACAGTATCCACCACCCTCTTGTGAAAGAAGCTCTACGGCTCAGTCGCGAGTTCATGTGAGCCTCATGGCCGCTACTCTCGAATCCGAGCTAATATTGAGCCAGGAACTGCACCGGTCCAATGTCCAACTTGGTGGACTTCATTCCTCTGCTACAATACATGCCCACTCCCATGCATCAGCGGGGAAAGAGACTCCACCAGGGTCTTGTCAATACTTATGGTGGCTTCGTGACCGAAATCAAGAACAAGCTTGACAGTGGTAAGCATGTGCCAGATTGCCTTTCAAAAACAATGTTAGAGGTCCAAGACAAGGAGCAGCTTGATCACTTGGACATGTCCATCTTAGCTTCTGCTTTCATGATTGGCGGTGTGGAAACGGTAAGTAATCACCCTCAATGTTTGGCGCTTCTAGCTGACGCGGCCATAGACCGCTGCCATCATGCAATGGTTTTCAGCTTTGATTCCTGCCTACCCAGAGATTCAGAAAAAGGCTCAAGCTGAGCTTGACAGAGTCGTTGGTCTCGATCGCATGCCAGACATTGAAGATGAAGCCAAATTGCCGTACTGTCACGCTATCATCAAGGAAGTTGAAAGAGTTCACAATCCCTTCTGGCTCGGCACACCCCACGTTGCCACCGAGGACTTCATCTATCGCGGCAAACTGATTCCCAAGGATACTGTTTGTGTGCTCAACACGTGGACCATGCATCATGACTCTGACAGATACCCCAACCCTGAGAAATTTGAGGTACATAATACACCATGACTTTGTGCCTTTCTAGCCACTGACCTCGAAATTCAGCCTGAACGCTACATCCACGACCCTCTCACTTCAGCAGAGAGTGCAAACGTCGTCGACCCTACCAAGCGTGATCACTGGATGTTCGGAGCTGGGTAAGTAGATTCTTCATCGCTAGTGACGTACAGTCGCTTATCAGAGACTCTAGACGCCGCATATGTCCTGGCATGATCGTTGCCGAGCGTGAGATCTGGCTGACCATTTCGCGTATGCTGTGGGCCTTCGATATGGTCGAGATCCCAGAAGAGCCTATCGATTTAAATGAGTATGATGGGCTTTCTGGTCGCTCTCCTGTTCCTTTCCGTGTCAGATTTATTCCTCGCCACGCGAATGTGGCTCGTGTACTCAGGGATGTTGAGCTCTGAAAATTCATGTGCGTCAGAGCAGGGAGTCCAGAGAGTCAACGAGCAAGCGCTGTGAGTGATGCCAAATGGATGGCAGCACGTGGGTTGGTAGCTATATATGTCTGTGGGGCCCGTGAAAAATTTGTGTTTCTGGATTGTCTGCTTCATGATCAATCTCAAGGTACCCCGTCCCTGTTTGCACTCTATAACTACCGTCAGTTTTCCTTCGGAACAATGTCTAAGTGTGCCCAAGACTGTTTACATAAGGCAGTTCCTCGTCGAATTGCGGTCGACGTACTGTGTGTGCTTGCGCTTGCCTGATCCACGATGAACTCGATGGATATGTTATCAAACACTCTATCTCCTGCGGGGACGGGGAGGCCTCAGCACCTAAACACCCTCCTCAGCAGCTATAAGATCTTGTTCCCACCATGCTTCAATCTCATCTTCTTTTCAACCAGCTTGACTTCCATTGCTCGCCTACCACGACTGCCTCCAATACCCGTTCAAAAGTAGAAACACATCCTAAATACATGGTTTACTTGCTAACAACAAAGCATCAGTGGTACATCACCATCCACTCCTTTCTCCAAACCTGCTCCACTACGAGCAACCTATGGTGATTTTATAGCTCATTTTCTGTCAAGCTTATACTGATTCCATCAAACCAGTCCGATGCATGCAAGACAACGATTATGACCGGTCGGTCAGATGTGGTCCGGATTCTCAATGGACAAGATGACCGCCTGCTCGTTATCGTCGAGCCTGTGGCGCTGTCTGACTTTTTGCTGGCAGTAAGGCTCGAGCAGCAATATCCAGAGCTATTTATCATGATCTTGTGTGGTCCAGAATTGATCACTGAGATTGCCACATCAGCGAATGGTCAGCAAATGGGAGGAGTCCACCGGACGAACACGCAGCTGCGTGCCACCAGATCTCTCATGATGTCGCTCACCGCCACGGGTGTCCGTCTTGCTATCCAAGCCTCCAACTCCCTCGAAGCTATGTTTGTCGAGGACCTTGCCAGCGTAATGCTGGTGCCTGATAGTACTTTGTCTTCCCTACAGATGGCCTCTAGCATGTCATGTCCTGTCGGCATACCAAGTCCGAGACACAAGGACCGCAGTGCCGTTACTGGAGTGCTAGACACAGTCGACAAAAGCCATTGTTTCCTGGGGATCAGTCCAGAAGGCATGGCAACCATTGTACAGTCAGCCGGCAATCCTCAAAGTTTTGCCATTGCCAGCTGGGTAGACTTTTGCAGCACAGACTCTTCGCCTGCCGTTCGGTCTATCTCTCAGGACGTGAGAGCCAAGCAGCGCTTGAGGAAGATACTCGTCGACTACCGTGAGAATTCGAATCATGGTCGAGGAACCTACAAGCAAGTGCTAGAGTCCATGTGCGCGCATCTCGCTCTTGATACATCGGACTTGGCGGGTTTGATCGTCAGTTTGGACTCAAAGTCGGCAAAGGCAACAGGATTGATGGATGCGAAAGACTTTTTCGACGGCCTTGTTTTACTGAATCAGCATGACAGTTGATGTAGATCTGGGTTTAGCTCTGCAGACGATAGTCTTCGAAGAATCTTTATTCCGCTCTTCTTGATCCAATGAACATGGACGTGGCGATAAGACCTTCTTTCTAACACTTTTGAATCGACTATGTGATGCGACGACGGATGCTGTTCAAGAAAATCTCGAGCCATTGCTAATGTGGAAGATCTGACCGCGTGTACCTTTGTAGTGTTGATGATTACTAGCCTCAATACGGCTGTGTAGAACTTGAATTTCTTTGTTCTCCTGAGCTCAAAGCTTCCTCGAAACGGAAGAAAGTGGGAAAGAAAAAATTTCGCACTCACGTACGCGTTGCCGCCCTCAGCTTCATGGCACCACCGGAAGCATCTCTTGCAGAACTGCCGTCTTGTCTTTTCCACATCCAGGAAGCGAGAACACCTGTCTGTCTCGACCCAGTATCCCATTTTACACCAGCCTAATCATCGCGCTCCCCGACCATCTCCTCCCAAATCTCCTTGACCAAGTCACCAAGCCCACCATCGCCGTTCTCGTCAAGCCACAACTGGCGAAGTCGAGGAGCATGTCTCATCAGACTGCGGGAGACACCTCCTGCCCAAGCTTCTCTGTATGCGGTCCCACTACGCAAAGGCTCAATGGGACTCACACGACCCAGCTCCAGTACTGAGAGATGAGGAAACAAGACGCCTTGCTCCAAACTCAGGGACTCAAGGGTGAATGGCCCGTCCAAAGTGAGGTAGCGCAGGGCATGACAGCAACGACCCAGCGCGATCAGGAAGGGGTCACCAAAGGTGTGGCTACCGTGGAGAGTGAACGAGTCCAAGACGGGAAGGGAGCCCAAGATAGCAGCGAAGAGCTCTGGACGTACTCTCGAGGTATCGAAGAACACTCCATCTTCGTAATCAGACAGTTCAAGAGACTCGAGCTGCTTCAGGGGTGAAAGATGAGTCAAGTCGTGGTCGGTAAGGATGTGGTTGTTGAACTTCAGGTACATGGACCTAAGAGTCGTAAGGTTGCGAAGGTAGGGAAAGATGCTAGAATTACCGTAGCTGCTGCAGACGGTGAGTTCAAGCATCTCCAGCTCCTCCATGTGGGGGAAGATGGATGAAGCAGCGCTAGTGTCGATGCAAAGACGAAGGCTAGTAAGGTACTTGAACGGCTGAGGCACATTGGCGAGAAGTGACAGCAGATGGAGATTCACGTGCTTGTCAATCTCGAGGAACCGGATCCTAGAGTGCATGGCGATAGCCTTGATGGTGTGCTCGTCAATTAAGTCTTCGGTGTGCTTCTCAAGCTTGAGAGATGAGACCTTGTTGCACTTGCTCAGAGCCAGGATGAGGTCTTGAGGCGTGGCACCACTCACGCGCGTACGGAGGGTCAACGAGCGAAGGTCAGTACATCCACTTAGCGCGGACAAGAAGTTGTCTGTCACAGGCTTGAGGTTCGGGCCCTCATGGAGCTGACAACCCACCTCCAGCTGGCGCAAGCGAGGACCGATGAATCGCCTGATGCGAGCGAAGGTACGACTTTCTCTACCCATCAGGACCTGGTCATGGATGATGGTGAGCTTCTGAAGACGTGAATATTGTAGACCGCGTCCTTCGTGATGGTCGCCGCGAGCTTTGAACTCAATGGTGATGTTGCGCAAAAAGTCGGCGAAGAACTGACGGTGGTGAAGAGGCTTGCTCTCGAGGATAGCCAGAAGGTCGTTGTCAGGAGATGCTGTGTGCCAGTACAACCTCAGCGCTTCGTCGGTCGCTGCACAGTCTGCAATGACGATAGCCTCCAGCGTGGCTCTCTGATCGACCAAGTAGCTGACGATTTGCTGGTAGATCTCAGTCGGAAGATCATGCCAGGAGCGAGTAGCGCCATGAGCAAGCAATACAGGGGTAGCGCTAGGGGTAGCCATCGTAGTCTGTCTGCGCACGATAACAGGGAGATGTTGTTCTTGTTGTTGGAAAAGTGAAAGGAGCACGATAAACGAACGAGGCGCGTATGAAGTCGTTTGTGTTGTTCCTAGGGGATGATGTCGTCTGCTTTGCGCAGATTCTCCGTCTACACGATAGCAGAGCTACTGATCCTGAGGCTCGTCTGGTCGAAATATGCTTGATGCATAAGAGAGTTCAGAATATAAAGGTTGGGATTATGGCATGTCAAGGTAGCAGCAAGAACCAGTTATCAGTCGCCCTTTGAAACGTCTTCTATGTAAGCCATTGTCAAGGACATCTCTGGAACTGAGTTGACTAACGAAGTTGTGTCCATGGCAACAGCCTTGCGAGTGACGGACTTTTGTCATTTGATTTTGGCGGACTTCCACCTTAGTGTCGCGTCGACTGTGTTCTCGCCGGCGTGAACGCATCCGCCAACATCGACAGGAAGATCTTCGCTACGGCAGCTTTGTGACCATAGGTGCAGCATTTGAATCACCAGTGCATCGTGATGGCCGCGTCCACCGCCATGGCGCTGCCCTGCGCTATCACCCCTGAAGGTCGCGTTGTCACACTTCCCCCTGAGATCGTCGATATGATCCTCCAACACATCCAAGAGGATAAAGATACCCTGTCACGCGTCATGTGCACCAGCAAGAGCATGTTCGATCGGACAATCAATTTCTTCTGGAAGACGGCGACTCTTACAATGCTCAGAAAATTGTCCAGCACTTCCAAGACCCGTCAGCAGCGCTACGCCAACGCCATCAGTGACATCAACTTCACTATCGGCCCCAACCAGATCCTTCCTCCCCAACACGGAATCACATTCTCAAAGCTCAAGCGGCTCGTCATCATTCACGACAGCATGCAATCTATCTATAAGCCCGTGACACCACCAGGATGTCACGTCAATCTGGCGCATCTTATGGTCCCAAGTCTGACAGAAATTTACCTCACACAGGCAGACAACGCCCTCGGTAGCTACTCTATGGCTAACTTTTCTGCCGGTAACTTCTTACCCCATCTGGCTCGCAACTGTCTCAAGCTAGAGACCCTCGTTCTTGACGCCAAAGTGTACGGTGCGACTTCCGACGACTTAGTCCATGTGCTTGACTCTTGCAGGAAGCTCAAGAATCTTGGACTTGGTACGTCGGCAAATTCTTTAACAGGGAAGAACGCCTTCGCTCACATCATCGCTCATCCTCAACTCCGTGCCCTCCATCAATGGTTTGGGCCGTCTTTTGGTCAAATCAACAACGCTCTGCAACAGATCAGCAAGCCCGCTCTTGCTAACTTGACCGACCTCGACATGATGATTGATGCTAGTGATGTCACTTGGCTGCTTACTCACCTCTCCAACCTGAAGAGACTCCGCCTGGAGTTGGATTTTGGTGGCGTCAGTATCTTTCCTTTCTTGTCTCATATGACTACCCTTGTCTTTCTTGACATCAGATACGTAGATGGTTTTCTCCTCACTGGTGCGGATCTGGAGAATCTCTATCCTCTGAAGAAACTCGAAGTGTTCATCTTCTTTGGCCATGACCAAGACCACGTTCCACCTCATATCAATGTCGCCGGTCTTATTGAACCATCGACCAGACCCTGCGAGCTCCACAAGTTGGAATTCATTTCAATAGGCATGGAGGACAGCTGGCATTTCCGAGAGCAACTTTTGACCATTGCTCAAACCGCCCGCAACCTCAAGCACCTGCATGTCGAAGGCACATTTGACTCCAGACTCATGGAGTCTTCCGAGTGTGTTTTATTCCCTGAGCTACAGGTTTTTGTCCTCCATCTCGTGTATGAGTCTCCATTGCCTGGAATTCCCACGTAAGTCGCTCGACTCCTTCTTCCGACTTCTTTGCCTGTACCGAAATTGACTGACGAATGACTCAGAGCGGAGAAGGCAAGCACGGTAGCCAGTCTGCTCTCCAGACACGCGCCGAAGCTGGAGACGCTGTGGGTCACAGGTGACGGCTTTGCAGAGGATGTTACAGTCGCTTGGGAGGCTTCGCACGATAATCGTACTCCCGAAATGAGGCGTTACCCCGTCTACCCACAAGCACCCCTAGGACCTCACGGCTTGCACTGAGGACAGACAGGAAGGTTCAGAAGATCAAGAGATTTCTCGCAGGATGGACTCGAAAAAGAAGAACATAGAATCAAAGCATAGCGGAAAGGACGCCACTATTTCGGCTCTGCCACACACACAAAAGGCTTTGTCACAGCCAATGTCTATACAAACTTCATTTCGTCAGTATAGCAGGCGGAATATGATCAAAGACGCTTTGAAAACACGTTTCTTCTCTCCCTTAGTGCTTTGCTTTTGCTCCAGTCTCTGATTCGTTTTCCGGGGCGATGAGTGTTGGCTCGTGATGAGTTTGAACAGGGTGTGAGCCACAGCAAAAGGACTTGGCAGTACAACAAATGGCTGCCAATCACTTGCAATGCTGTTGAAGCTATCAATAGAGTACAATAAGCAGAAATGTCGAATCAAGTGTCCCTAGGAGAAAATATCGAGTCTCTGAGAGCATCACCACCGATGTCGCGTGTCGTCAGCTCTCCAGGATCTGTTCTGTGATAAGGGCTCGGCAGATGTCGCACAAAGTCTATTTCTCCGCCGCAAACCTTATCTCCATCTTTTTGCTCGATCACATCGAGTAACACGCCCGGCGCACCTATATCGTTGTCCAAAGCGACAAGAGATAGAGAGATACACCAACAAGCCGAGTTGCTTGGAATATCCAGCCAAGTGACGTTGAGAATGCATTCATTGGTCCGCCGGTCCCAGCTTTACTCACCTGCTTGCGTAAGAGACATATTCCACCAACCTCTTCACGACTTTTGTCCCTGTTGCTCTATACAGACACAGACTTCGAGATGCCTCTTCTCCAGGTTTCGAAACAGATGCTTGCCTGTCCCGCATTCTAATTGACCTTCTGGAGCGAATTGGAAGGAAAGAAAATAGGCAGAAATATCCTTATCTAAGGTTTGAAAGATCAGCGTTCAGCCACGTCCCCATCCTTTTGCGGCGCTTTGACCCTGTTCAGGGTACGTCTTATCTTTCAACCACGATCACGGCAAAAAAGATCTTCATATAAGTCATGGTGGTTCGCCGTTTCTCTTCATTCTGACACACATCAATCATGGCATCTGTGCTTCGAAAAATTGTCAGTACCCACATGATGCTTCTGCGTTAGGACATGTTCACTAAACAGAGTACAGGAGGTCGAGCGAGACAATGGCTTGTCGAACAGGGAGTTGTTCCTCACGAACCATGATTTGAAGATCGTCGAACCAGAAAGGCGGCAGTGGAGGGCATTCAACTTTGTCGGTTTCTGGATCGCCGACTCTTTCAACATCAACACATGGATGATCGCTGCTTCGTCGCTCGACGTTGGCTTGTCATGGTGGCAAGCCTGGATCTGTGTCTGGTAGGTTTAATTGTTCTAATGTTGAAGCTCCCATGTCTGACAGAGTTCTCAGGGTTGGCTACAGTATCTCGGCATTCTTCATCTGCTTGACAGGTCGTGTCGGCGCTGTGTACCATATCTCCTTTCCCGTAATGAACAGGTCTTCGTTCGGTATCTTCGGTTCGCTATGGCCCGTACTGAATCGTGCTCTGATGGCATGGTGAGTCGCACAACATTCTTGGATCTGGCAAGTCCTTCTAACACACTGACAGCATCTGGTACGGCGTACAAGGCTGGATCGGCGGCGAGTGTGTCTACCTGATGATTCTTGCTATCTGGCCCTCCTTCGGGACACGACCCTCGTTGACCAAGGGAATTGCGCTTGGCGGCACAGTCAACTACCTCATTGCTTTCGTTCTCTTCTGGGCCGGCTCTCTTCCCTTCATCTGGTTCCCTGTCCACAAGATCCGCCACTTGTTCACCGTCAAGGCTGTTGTCGCACCCACAGCCGGCATCGCCTTCCTTATCTGGGCCCTTGTCAGAGCAGGAGGTGCAGGAAAGATTATCCACGAACCTGCGAAAGCTCATGGCTCCGAGCTTGCCTGGGCTGTCATCACTGGAATCATGTCCTCTGTCTCCAATTTTGCGACTTTGATCGTGAACGACCCTGACTTCTCCCGTTTCGCTAGCAAGCCCAGCGATGCTTTGCTTCCTCAATTTATCACTATTCCTCTTGGATTCGGTCTTACCTCTCTCATCGGCATCCTCGTGGGTTCGGCTTCAGCAGTCATCTACCCCGAGCTCGGTGCAGTCTGGAACCCCCTCGAACTTCTCAAAGCCTTCATCACCGAGGATGGCCACGGCAGCGCAGGAGCAAGAGCAGGCGTCTTCCTCATCGCCGCTGCTTTCGTTGTCGCCCAACTCGGCACGAACATCGCTGCAAACTCCATCTCTGCTGGTACAGACTTGACTGCTCTACTTCCCCGCTACATCAACATCCGTCGTGGCGGCTATATCTGCGCTGTTATTGGTATTGTCATCTGCCCTTGGCAATTTGTCGCTGGTTCTAGCACTTTCACGACTTACCTTTCTGCTTACTCGGTGTTCCTCTCTGCCATCGCTGGACCTATGATCATCGATTATTACTGCGTCCGCAAGGGATACCTTCAAGCCCGTGACTTGTACTCTGCAGATGTCAACGGACCGTATTACGGCAAATTCGGTATCCAGTGGCGTGGTTACGTAGCCTACATCTGTGGTATTCTTATCAATGTCGTTGGCTTTGCTGGCGCTTGTGGTGCTTCTGTACCTATTGGTGCGACATACATCTATCGCCTCAACTTCTTTACCGGCTTCTTGGTCAGTGGTGGTGTTTATTACATCCTTTGCTTGATCGCACCTGTCAAGGCACCAAATCCTATGGGCAGCTGGCTTGAAGCTCCGGAGCCTGATGAAGAGGATTTGAGCAATGTGGTTAGTCATGGCAAAGACGCGGGTGACTACACGAGTGGCTTGGACGTGGAACAGCAAGGAGGCTTCTTCAGGAAGAAGATGGATGCGATTACAAAAGCTCTGTGAATGGGAAGGACTTCTCAGCTATTATGAATCTTGAGAAAGTACTTGTTTCTGTTGATCATTCATGTTTCTCTCAAAGCTCCACATCCCTCGCGGACAGCAACAACGTCTAGGCTCCTGGATCATTCGATACAGGGAAATCGAGTAAGACAATGGCAATCACCACAATAGACGAAGCAAAAATCAGACTCCATCTCTGAGAGCGAGAGCGAGGCCAGACCAAGATCCGTCAAAGACGAGTCCGACTCGGAATCTCGTTGATCAGCACTGTCATTATTCTGTTGACAAAAAACCACCTTGTCTGGTCTTGTATCTTCTTCTTCCTCTGCAGCAGTTGAACGTCAGCAATTGCAAACACACAGGAAATTGAAATCAGGGTTGCTTGCCAAGCGTAGCCAATGATGATGACAGTCTCGCGGCTGTTCTACTTCTCAAAGTAGTCAGAGGTATGCATGTTGATCTTTTTCGTCGATGATGCTCAAATCCTGGTCACGAGTAGTGTTCAGAAAAGCTTGCCAACTTAAGCCACTGGTCAACGTGGACGTTCGACATTGCTAGTGATAGATTGGTGTTGATGATTGACGTTGAAGGCACGAAAGCTTCAGTTCGGGTTGAAAGAGACTGTGGGGCCATGTGCGAGACAACATATGGCTTTCTTCGACTAGAGCCCGGCTGTCATACTAAGGAGGGGTAATGTAAGCACGTGTCTTGCTGAATCGCCCTGCTGATCCACGTTTGTAAGCGCTAAATGACTGCAGGAACAGAAAGTCATGTCGGACCACTTTTGTGGCTGGGACATGGGTGGGTAGCTATTGCTGTGGCGGAAGCAGGAGGTAAGTTCGAGCTTATCCGTGTCGGTCACGCCACTTCTTCGAAGATGCATCTCCTCCGTTGGGATGGATCTTTCAATAACAAGGTGATGGGAGACTCGGGGACCTAGCCCTTACAGATCGCTCGGATCACTTCGCTTCATTCTATTGAACGGCAAGTTTAGCTAATGCTTGTTTACGGCACCGAAGAAGTTGTGCAGCGAAGTTGTATTGGGATACAAGCTCTAAAGCAATGATCAAACCACCACGATATAGGCAAGCTCGTAATCTTTCCGGTTTTCTTTGCAACAGCCTATATTCCGCTTGCATATTGGACATCTGGAGATCCCAGCTTCTACCATCTGATGAAAGCATGCTCCGTGAAAAAGATGCAAGCAAGATAGTGCCGAAACTTGGTCGGGCCTTTGTATGGTCTCGATGCAGATAGCACTGTGCAACCTATCAGTGTGATCCTATCTTGCAGTCATATTGTCAAGATTACCAGAGTGGATCCGTGGGTACTCTGCCAGGATAGAGCGACCAATTTTGCCGCGACCACTCTTCGAAGGTCTGGAGCGGTATTGGTGGTAGTGATCTCTTTTTGGCAGATGAGCAATCAGTCCTCGATCCTTCACTTCTTCTACGACGCCATATGATTCTGAGAGTTGAGAGTCAATAGTGAGGACTTGTCTTCAATCGCATAATGACATACATAGCCGCGATAATTCCCAGCAGCAAAACAATCCCAGGGATGGCCGCAAAAATGGCTCCAAAGATTGTGGAGGATCAACCGCCGTAGGAATTCCCGCACAGTGCACAATCCGTAGAGTTTGTCAAAGCAATCGAAGGCATGTTGATGAATCAAGCTGCTTGAAAGCCAACATTTTGGCCATCTGTACGTGGAAGCGTAGTAGCGGTTCACATATACTTGCGGATGCTCCCACAAAGGCATGCTGGTGGCTCGAATCAAACCACGTGAAAGTGCAACAGACGTGAGATGCGTTAGAAGAAGTCATGCCAGGAGAACCGTCACCCAAAAAGGGTCAAAGGTTGGCTGAATGGATTGTAACTGACCAAGATCGGACATAGCTTACTCTTGTCAGCTTGTGTCAGAAGGACTCCTAGGCATGTGTGACAGTCTAGCATCAATCCTTGGTCTAAATAGCAGCTTAGACGCACATTCGTCAGTGTCTGATACTGTGTCTGAACCATAAGTTTCCATGATGCCAGACCTAGGAGGTCGTTCGCCAGTCCAGATCATGCTGCCTGACAGATGGCTTAGAAACGAGTAGATCAAGGTAAAGCTAGCCGAGCATAGCAAGGCCAATCTCACACCCTGCATGAACGAGTTGCGGAAGTCAGCCCGCTGCGTCGACTGCGGCTCGTTACATGGTTGCTTGACACGATGACAGGTACCGAGTGTGGGGTGAGCATTGTCTGTGGCTGAAGCTTAATCTGTCATTCGCCCGAGGAAGATCCTTCTGGAGAAGCGACTCTACATGCGGATGAGTGGCTGGAATGTTGATCTAGATGCTGGAAATATGGAGCTGCATGTTGTCGTCGTCATTCGATTCCGCATGACGATTGCTCATGAACATGATGAGACGATGGGGCACGTGGCTTGATCCAGCATGCAATCTCACGGATCCCAGCAATAGATCATGATCCCATGACATGGTGCTGGCAACGAGGTCTGTCCAACATCAAGAACAGCAAAGACAATGGTCATATGACAGTAACCACCAAGGCGGTGGCTATAGACCACCTCGCTTCGCGAATTGACCTTGGCAAGAACACGAATGTGTAAATCCCTGCAAGTGTCCCGCGTGATTGAAACTTCTGGACCATAATCCCTTACTTCATGCTTGGTAGCTTGGCGACACGGACCTTAATCTCAGGTCGCAGTCTGTCGAACCTCAGACATGGCACATGTTTCATAAGAGAGATTGCCTAATCCTGTAGCCAGTAGCAGGAGCGCTGTCCTTGCTACTGCCCGAGTATCGCCGTCCTTGAGAATTGCCAAACAACTCGTTCATGGATCGGTATCTATTCAAAAGCTCCTCAAGCAGATCTAGACCAGGCTTGTGGTCAGTATGTCGCTTTCTACGCTAGAAACACATTCTCTGATCTGTAGTGACAGTTCGAGAAGCATCAGAACTCATGGAAGGAACTCGTTGCTCCAAAGCTTCGACTCCTAGAAACTTTCGAATGTGTCGACATAAGGCTCTGTTGAGCGCGCCACGACGAGAGTGTATCAAGAAAAACCATGGACTCAGGATTTGAAAAACAAGTATTACCTAGAGCTAATTATCTGCATACCGATACAGCGTCCTTATACTGATGAGAAAATGTACCTCCGACGAACACGAACTTCATCGCGAACACATCACTCTTCCTCAAGCGAGTCGACCGAACTTCTTTGTAGTACAAAGACCTGTAGGCACAGAGGTGGTGCAATGATTATCGTCAAACTCGTTATCAGTCCCATTCGATGATACGAAGATGTCGTCGTCGTTGTCTTTGAGCTCATTTTGCTCGACTCTGTTACCGCTGGCCACCGCATTAGGTTCGTCCCAGACTATGATTCCAGCACCTTTTGAGTCCTTGAGCTTCATGCCTGTAATACAGTTCTGCTCGATCTCATTGTTGATACCGCCATCGATGAAGATACCCGCCGACCCGTCGGGACAGGTAGGGTTCATGGCAGATATGACGTTCTTCTTGAATCCAACGCCCTCGACCTTCGGATCGAGGAAAGCTCCCCAGCAGCATTCGCTGACCTTGTTTTCCTCAACTTTGGCACCATTAGTCTGGAGGCACAGGCCTATCGTGTAGCCAGAGATATCATTGCGACTAACTTCGGCTGGGCCTTTGTCGTCCATGCAAATGCCGATGAAGTTCAGGTTGGTCGAACTGACTTTGTTGTCCGTAATATGGGTATTGATTGAGCCAGCCGTGATGGAACCATATGTAGGGCTATTGCGAAGGAAATTGTCGCTCACGACAGCGTCATGGGCACCAATGACCGCTATGTTTGGACCTGTGAAGCCTACAACCTCAAAGCCACTAACGCGTACGCCATGTACTGGGGACGTGACGGAAGTAATTCTTCTGTGCTCGCTAAATTCTCCGAATAGGATACCTCTGCCAGCAATGCAGATACCGGCCTCTGAGGGCTTCCCATTTGTGTCGTTCCCAGCGAAGCCGGAGCATTCGTTTGGGATGGTTGATGTTGCGCCGGGAATGATTTGAGCACCCTGACCGAACAGAGAGATATCGTCCTTGCTGATGACAATAGGCCCTTTGTAGGTGCCGTGAGCAACAATGATCTGATCGCCGGTGTTGGCACGATCTATGGCAGACTGGATATCGTCGCCATTGCGGAGATAGATTTTTGCTGGTTTCTGGAGCTGAGGCAAGGCATCTGCGAGACACATTGCACAAAGCAGCAGGCAGACGGGACGAAGGATATTGGAGTAGAGCTGCATTATCTTCCTTGGAGGTAAAAGTACTAGTTTTGGAGTTGTTGCACTGGTCTTTTCAAGAGTACGTCGGATTCGATTTATATCCTTCATAGCAAGCCGCCTCTCTTCCCTTCTAGCTACGAAAGCAGAGATTCTCGATCATGCCACCTTAACTTAGAGTCTGTACTCTCGAAAATGCTTGTACCACGATCTCAGCTGAAGCGGCACCTATACTACGCGATCGTATTCCAATAGTTCACAAGCCAAGCGTGTCACCAAAGACCCATCATTGGATTCATAGTCCCTGGAGACCCTTTCAAGCTTCATAGTCGCCAAACATTAGTCGGAACGAGTAGCTTGGCTCTACCAGTTCCGCTGCAGTTGCTACCTTGAACGAAAATACAAAGGATCTCGGCGGACTTGGCACGCGGGACGTGAGCTGGAAGGTAAGCAGCCACATTTGGGATTTGCGCAACTGTATAGACTGTACTCATTGCTTCAAGTCAGATTTCGCGTGCAGTTGCTATGCAAAAACAATTGGTTTTTGACTCCCAATCAGAGGGGATAAGCGTTCATGGTCGTTAAGCTCTCATATTCTCAGCTGGGCAGAAAACCAAATACCTGGCTGCTACATGATGGCTTGCATCGGCGCATGGAGATCCTTCTGTGCTGAGGACGCCAACCATGGCTCGAAAAGGCTTCTCGTCCTGTTGCAGCCGACTTCACGGGACAGAGAAAAAATCCTGATGAGCCTGTAGGCTGTGTCACCCAGCTCGTAGTAGTCGTAAGTGCGAGTTTTCCAAGCACAGTTGAGTATCCATAAACAGAAAGAGGAACTCCTGTTTCCTGGAGAGGATTTGGTGTCGTGAGAAACTAACTGCATAATGTGATTCTAAATTGCAAAGCTGCGGGTACAACATTTCAGCCAACGTTCAACGCAAGTCTCCAAAACAAACCTTTATAGGTTCTAAGCTCATGAGTATGGAAAGAGTAGCTCTCTGACGGTATCAATTCGAACGGACCATTCTGGAATTCGATCTACAGAGCTACTTTGCCCTTCGTTGAGCAACAAACGGCAGCGGGATGGCCCGTCATGCGAAACAATTGTGATATGTAATCCAGCTAAGTGTCTTCGACGCAATTGCTTTCGAAAGCTTCGTGACCAATGATGCTGGCGTCGACTGCCATTCGAGTCTGACATCCAGGCCATGGTCTGCTGCAGTCCGGCTTTGTGAAACGATCTGTTTCGTACAGGAGAAGGGAAGTCTTTCCCGCGCTGACCTGATTGGTCCGTCTGCCACTTATCTTGTATTCTACCATGGTCACCACGTCATTCAGCGATGTATATTGGGTCTTCTGCTTGCACCTCGGACACGTCCATCAGCTCAAGTGCAATCTTCCATGTATATATTGCGTGCCGTACGGACGACTGCGAGACTTGCCCAGTCTGCCCAGACTCCATGAGATGTGGAGATGATCGTAATCTCCGAATCTGGTTAGCGCGGCTCTGGGGCCCTCGTATTTGTTTCGACCTCTCATTGACGCTGCAGACTCTTCAAGCCTTGTCGTCGATGCTACGGTATCCTCGGTCTCGATACCCTCTCTACATGTATCACCAACCAATCATCATCAAATAACAATATGGGTCAATCACCCGAGCCAGCCCGTGATGGCAACAAGTGAGTCGCTTCTAACCTCTTCTCGCAAAAGACATGACTCAACCGCTACTATTGTGACTCACACTGCACCTGATGGTGAGTCGCATCAGCGCGTCGGGCTGCGACCTAGACACGCGCCTCTCGCATCTGTGCATGTTTTGATCTCGCCTGACCTCATACAGCATCGTATGCTTGCTAACGGTTTTGGTCAGATCATCTATCGGATCTTATGCCGTGCTCTTCGACTATGACATTGTGGAGATGATCTTGTCGTATCTCAGGGATGATCCAGACTCGCTTTCAAGACTGATGCGAGTGTCCCCAGTCTTCTTTGCAGCTGGAGCCCGCTTCCTTTGGGCGTCAGCAAAGCCGACAGATCTTTTGAGTATTCAGGATAGTCAGCGCCGGAGTGAATTTGCCGCCTTCATAAAGGCCCTTCGGTTTTGGACCTCCGAGGACTTTTCGCGCATTGCGTCCATCGTCAGTCCTGCAGCCTGGCATCTGGAAGAGCTGGATATCGCATTCTCCGGTACTCATGCCTTGAGCAATCAGCGACTGGCGCCGTTCTTGGTTCCCACGTTGAAAAACCTCAACATCTGGTCCAACTTTGGCGCAGAATTTCCCCTTGACAACGACTGGCTTGCGCACATCAGTGCATCCTGCAGAGAACTCACAAGCCTGTCCTTCAACATCGAACTCGATATCTCTGATATCCAGCTGTCACATTTCTTCTCACCCTTAATACATCTCAAAAGCCTGCACATTGGTGGAACCGCCCGCGTTGCCCTGGCTGAAGCTTGCTTGTCCGTCATCTTTACTTTGCCCAAGCTGAAAACGCTCATTCTGGTTCCAAGCATCAGTCACGACTTGATGACGCGAGTCATCGATCGTGTAGAGACTTCCATGATCTTGCCGAACATCACCAGCATTGATGTCATCTTTTCGAATGGTGATAGTTCCGCGCCTGGGATGCTCTTACAATACTTGACCACACTCAGACGCTTGACCTTGGTCCTCAACAACACCACGGAGAGGGCCAGTGCTCTCCATCCGACTACGTTTGCTAGCATCGGGGGCCTCCGCAATCTCACCAGATTGAGTTTCAGTCTTGGTCCTAATCTGGATGTCACGGATGGCGATATTGCTGCATTGCATTCCCTCCACAACCTGACCGAGCTCAATATCTGGAGTCAGGGTAATGGTATCACGCAACCAGGTTTCAATGTGATCCATATCTCAGATCAATACTGGCGCAAGGCTCTTGCCGTTCTTCAACCTATCAAGTACGTCCGTCTAGACCTTGAGTGGAGAGGCGTCCTTACCAGCTATGAGGATGGCCTGATTTTCCATCACAACTTGCCGACGTGCTCCCGCGGCGAGTTCTACTATTCTCATGTTACTGCACCTGAGGCGTCCTCTTCAGAGTGGCCCACGGCTGAAGACTATGCTTTCGAGGCGGCAAGCAAGGAAGATATCTGGAAGGCCAGCCTTGAGAGTTTCTCGCCAGACCCCATGACATGGAAGCCCCGTGACTTGAATCGATTCGTCGATGACCACGGAAATGTCATTCCTATCGGAGACGTGGTTGTGAATGGGTTTGGTCCAATAGCTCTTCATTATCCAGCACTTCAATGGCAAACATAACTCAAGTGTCGATCGTGCGTGTATGACAAGCGGCCGCCAAATGGTGTGTTCTGATGAGAACGTACATGCATTTTTCCAATACGAAAACTGATATGCTTTAATCTATCCACACCTTCCCGTCTTTTATTCCGGTGGCAAGCATGTTGATCAATCGGATAAGTTAACTACAACCAACATGTTTTAATGCGACGCATGGATGCTGGTGGATTTGATCAATCTATATCGAATCCTTCGCTGCTCCGGAATTTTCGGCCGAGAGTGGAAGAGATTGCCCAGACCAAGCGTTCGAGTGTCTGAATAATCTCGAAAAGTTGGCGCGCAATCGTTGAATTGCGGGGTGGACAGGTCGCCTTAAGATAAGAGACAGAATTCACTCCTTGAATCCTCTAAAATCATACCCAACTATCTCAGGAAGGTGGTGTGATGCACCAATCGGCTTCAAGTGTTCTAAGAGTGGCGATTCGCTGAAATTGCCCAGCCAGCAAGATGAGAGTCAGCGCTTTCTGACCATGACTGGACCCAAACAATTGATAAAGCTGCTGTATGCGCCGATTGTTTTGTCGCCCAGCAATTCCGTACCCCATACATCCTCCTCTGCGGCGGAAGCTTCGCTGCTGCCGAAACTTGCAGCACACCTCATCAATCGAAACGAGACGGCGAATTGCCTTCGTCCGTAGTGAACAGAGATGAACGCATCACCTAGAGCTTGTAGTAGCGACATTCCTGGAACTTTTCCAATCATGCAACCTCCCGTATACGACTTCATCATCGTTGGCGGAGGAACAGCCGGCTGTGCTCTGGCAAACCGCCTATCTGAAGATCCCAACGTGTCAGTGCTCGTCCTGGAAGCCGGAGAGGATCGCAGTGACGATGAGCGTGTCTACACTCCTGGTCTAGCAGGCGGAGTGCTGGATAACCCCGACTTCGATTGGCAATTCGTTTCAGAGCCATCTCCTGAATTGAACGGTCGATGCATCAAGCACCCGCGAGGACGCGTTATTGGTGGCAGCAGCGCAATCAATTCATTGGCGCTCATCTATCCTTCAGCTTCAGACATCGATGTCTGGGCCGAGCTTGGAAACGAAGGTTGGGACTGGAATACCCTTGCACCATACTTCCTCAAGTTCCAGACTATTTTGCCGCCAAACGAGGAAGTCAAGAAGCAAATCAATATCATCCACGGTGATGAGAATATCCGCAAATCGAATGGACCAATTCAAGCTCTGTTTCCGGCTGAGGTTACGCCACTCCACAAGACTTGGACCAACACATTCCGCGCTTTGAACCTCGAGAACGTCAGTGATCCATTGAGTGGACACGCCATCGGTGGGCATACCTCGACTTGTCATATCACTGGAGACCGCCACGAGCGCAGTCATGCAGGAGTGGCTTATCTGGATCCTGTTCGCCAGCGCCCAAACTTGACAATTTTCACCAATGCCGTGGTTCACAAGTTGATGATTGGGAAAGATAGCTTGCATCCCGAAGTTCACGGTGTAGCGTACTGGCAGCACGGCATCTTTCACATGGTCGTAGCTAGGAAAGAAGTCATCCTCGCAGCGGGTACTTTCAACACGCCACAAATCCTAGAGCTGTCCGGTATTGGCGACCCTGATGTCCTAAAAAAGCAAGGCATTGACATCATTCACGCCAATCCTGCTGTCGGCGAAAACCTGCAAGACCACATACGAGCAGGTCTGTCATTCGAGGTCACGAACTACATTCCGGCACGCAGACCCCCTCCTACAGACGAAGAACGTAGGGAGTACAAGGAGCATCGATCTGGGCTCTTGGCTGAAAATGGCGCGTTTATGTTTTCTTACACGCCACTTGCTCCCTTCTTGACTCAAGAAGAGCGCGACGATCTGGGGATCCTCCTCGACAAGCATCTTATGGATGATGGGAATTTGTCACTATTCGCACGCAAGCGCAACAGCTTCGTTCGCACAGCCATAGAGTCTGCCAACGAAGCGACAGCCGTGTCATTCTTGTCCAGAGCGCCGTACGTAGAGTCGGAGAAAGGAAACTTTGTCTCCCTGAACTCCATGCTGTCTCACCCGTTCTCTGCCGGGAGCGTTCACATCACCTCTGTGAATCCTCACGCCAAACCCAAGATCGACTTCAATTACCACTCGCACCCCCTTGATGTAGAGATTCATGCTCGACACATACAGGCACTGAACAGATTGGCGAAGACAGAACCCTTTGCATCCTATCTTGTACCTGGTGGAAAGAGACTTCCCAAGCCATACTCCGAGGACACTATCGAAAATTACAAAGAGGTGGTGCGCGCTTATGCGAAAACGAACTACCATCCATGTGGTACATGCTCTTTGGGTACCGTTGTGGACGAGCGTCTGAATGTGAAAGGTGTGCGGAATCTGAGAGTTGTGGATGCGAGTATTATGCCTATCATACCAAGAGGCAATATTCTGGCAACGGTGTATGCAGTTGCTGAACGTGCTGCTGATATCATCAGTGAGGATTCGGGCCTGCGAAGAAGTACGTAGAGGTAGCGTAAGAGGAGTAGTTACATCTCGTGATTATCTAGACAATTCTAGAGGTGAACTCATGCCTTTCCCTAGTCTGTACATATCGAATGGTTTCTTGACCGTTGAGCACAAACCCTTTGCCGAGCGCAAGGGTATTATGGGATGTAGTCTCAAGAAGAACATGTATAGCAAACTCGATATCGAGAATGCAACTATACCGCTGGCTCCGCACTATATCTTTATGTGGCATGACATGTTCATTCAACTGACCCATGAAGCCCTGTCAACAAGAAACGAAGCGCCGTATTGCTGAAGCCAGCTCAGACATCTGGCTTTGTTCTCCTCGACCGGAAGTGTAGCTCCCGAATGTCATTGTTGCGTTGATCAACATCTGCTTATCAAGTTCATGGTTGAGCGGGCATGCTGTCAAATCTATTATGCCATATCGTGTGGCCTCGCAGCACCATCTTGATCCCTTGGTCATACTTGAGCTATCTTTTATATGTCAACCTCTACTTACAAAGCCATGCTATGTCAAGCCTGGGTGCGGATGAGATATGCAATTCATCTATGACGCACTTTGAAATTGATAATGTCCTCGAGGAAGATTCCAGACTGCTCAAGTATTGTGGACGTATGTAGGATGACGTTGATGTTGTCGATGGTTTGACTTTGGGATAGCCGCGAAGGACGACGCGTAGCTTTCACTATCACCCACGCCGTTTTCACAAGTTCACCATCCCCGAAGCGAACACAACGTCACCAACTCTCCCACTCTCCCACTCACCCACTCTCTTGTCATCCACGTAGCACATAACTGTGAGGTCGTACACATTCAAGAGCTTCCATCACGCGTCTCGCTTGAATACATCAGCAAGCACATCACCTCTAAAGTGCTGCGACATGGGCGCTCCGCCGAAGGCCGCCCCTGAGCCGGCAAAGTGAGTCGCTATCTATCACTTCGATCATGTATATATATGCTCATTGAGATGCTTCTAGGAAGGAAACATCCTACTCAACCATCGCTGCACGCGCCAAAACCAATCAGCTCTCCCCAAGCAAGTCCACAGGCCAACCACGCAACTTGACCGTTTTCCGTCAGCCACGCACAAAACGCCCACAGGTTCCTGAGTAAGTTGAACTCTTTGCGCGTCCCGAAACGATGGGCGAGCTGACTGATATGACTCTGCAGCACTTCCGTCAATGATCATGGGGTACTTCGTGACAGCCACCTGGTCGAGATGATCCTCTCACACTTCAGGGATGATCTCAACGCCATGTCAAAGTTGTCAAGAGTATCATCGCTCTTCCATGAGGTCGCTGCGCAGTTCATTTGGAAACGGGCCACCATCAAGGACCTGGTCGACTGCGTTAGCGATACTGAAAACCTATCACGTTATGCTTCTTTCATAAACACTTTGAACCTCTCGTGGTCCCATGAGCTCTGGCCCGAAGGAGTTGTGCCTCGTCCAACCTTTGCCAGTCTCAAGCAGTTGAGTGTTACCAGCAATGCACTCTGCGGTAATTCTCTCGATGCCGTCACGCCCATGTTTACTTCATCTCTGCGACAGCTTCGGCTGTGGATCAGAGCACGTCATGACCAGCAGGACCTCCATGACCATTTTGAAAGAGACTTGCTGTTCCACGTCAGTGCTACCTGCAGTAGTCTGACCAAGCTCTCACTGGAGTTATTCTTGCCCCTCTCTTCCGTCGATCTTGCCACGTTCATTGCCGCTATGGGCCAACTCAAGGTGCTCAGACTGGGTTGGGAGATGAATCTTGTTCTTAATCATGCCGTATTGGTTGAGGTCTTCTCGCTGCCAAACCTTGAGGACCTGTCGTTGAATTTGCAGCTCGACCACGACTTTATGACCGTACTGAGGAATACCAAAGAGCCGCACCAGATCTTGCCTCGTATCAAGAAGCTCGAGCTTTCCTTCTCGGAAGGCGGTGGCCTGGCACCTGCCCTGCTATTTGCTGTCATTCCCACCGTCGAACAATTATGGGTGACTCTTGCGGATGTCACCCCAGGTCAGATCGTGTCTCTTCATCCCGCTACTTTCGAGATGTTGGGTCTCTTGAGCAAGCTTGAAGCTCTCCAAGTTCAATTTGAGCCAGGCATGCAGATCACCTACAACGAGCTGGCAGCTTTGAGCAACCTTCCGAACCTCAAGAGCTTGCGTATCTCACGTATCTACCGCCATGGTGACCCCAGCACAGATGACATCGTTGTTTCTGGCCATGAACTTGCTGCTTCCCTGCTCGGTTTTAACTCTCTCGAAAGTCTCTGGCTGAGTGTCATGCCCGCGCACATCAACGCTACTTACGACGAAGCTCAAACCATCAGCCACCGCCTAGCTCAGATATACCCTGGCTATCAGAGTCTCCTCACTCTAGTGGTTGACGAGGCAGCCTCCTTTGGCTGGCCGTCTTTTGAAGACCTCGAGCCCCCCGAGGCCAAGCCTGCCGCTACCGACATCATCTGGCAGGCTACTTCAAAGAACTTCTCCCCTGATCCTGTCAAATGGGCTCCTCGCGACCTTAACGTGTACACGAATGTAAATGGCAACGCCATTTCTCTCAACAAGGTCGTCACCGACGGCGTCTACAACCACCTCATCGACCATGACACCTGATTCCATCTGCCACAGCGCAATCAAATTATTTTGGCTGCTCCGCCTGTGGTGTCAAAACGTCTTTGTGCTGATGGTTAATGATTACCTTTTCCTGAAGTTGTTTCATGACAGCTTCTGAGAAGTGAGTCATGGCATTTCCAATGGGCATGATAACTGCTTGTTCCAGATTGTTCAAGCAACTTTTTCCTTTGTTTATTTTTTTTGTCGAAGAATGCACGATGATGCACAATATCATCAGGGGTAGTGGACGATCTCATTGCAGCAAAAAAAGAGGAATGGGTAATTTTGCGAGCTCGGTGACAAAGCGAGCCCGGGAAGGTCTTTTCATCCAGTCACTTCCTTTGTTCCTGATCATCGCGGATACAGATCCTTTCTTCCTTTGTATTGCAGAAGACTAAGCTTAATTGAATTCTTTGATCTTTCTCGGTCATACTTTTTTCACACTCAGAAAAAAATGCTTTTCTCGCATCTAATATTAACTTGCTGACGATCTCTGCCGTGAGCAAGTTGTCCTTGTTTTGAGTGCTAATCTATTGATGATCATTCCTTATGCTGCAGTCCGTAAAGCGCCTTTTGCATGTGCCATCTTCCCATCACCAAAGCATCCAGTTGCATATGTAATGTCAAACCTTTCAAGAGCGTAATGCTCGAACTCGGTGACATGGGGTTTAGGTGGTTTGGTGCTGCTGATCCGCAGACTTGAAGGTCTTGATGAATCTTCGCTAGCTACTCTCGGACAACCAGGTCTAGTGTGCTGCGTCAAAGTTCGAAGATGGCTAATCTCAGTAAAACACTTGACGACAGTTCATGACACCCGACCTTCGAAGCGTTGAAGCAGAGTAGGCCAAGCAAGTCAAACGATGAGACTGATCTGACAAATAAAGTCTCGAAGCTGATCATCTCCACGATTCGGGTCGAAACATGATGCATCATGGCTGGTTGGTCAGGACCGGAAAATTCGAGCCGTCGCGGGATTTTATTGTTCATTACCCACCCTGTTTTCATCTTCTCATGTCATTTTGCGCGACTCTTGAACTTCTTAGGAAAGTTGTCATCATACACGCAAGCTTTCTGTTTTCTTCTCTCTTCGCAAGGTCGCCCCTTCTGCAAGACCCCTCAGGCCGTCTTTGAAGCGCTACCGTATCACGCCGTATGTATTGAACATGACGCGCCGCAACTACCCAACTGCCTTCGGTTTTGCTAGGCACAAGCACAAGTTAGCTGTCAGAAGCTGTAGTGCGCGACACGATACTAACGCCTGGGCTCCAGGGAGACGTTCACGAAGCGCAAGCGTGAGCAAGCTCGTCTTAACATGCTCCCCGTGGCCTGTCGAGTCTTCTCATCTCCTGAACTTGTGGGTCTGATCCTGTTTCATGTCGACAAGGGAAGGGAACTCGCATGTCTCGCGCTCGTGGCAAAACTCTGGTCGTGGGAGGCCGCCCGCCATCTCTGGGATACCTGTACTCAGCTTCTTCACCTCGAGCACAAAGTCCACGCCACGAGACACGAGAGAGTCGCTTCATTGATTCATCATCTGCGCCTCGATCCCGTCGTACAGCTTTGGTCAGGCACATCGCCAGAAATGCCGAAGTTGGCGAATCTACGCACTCTCACAATGAACGCCGCACTCTCCTCGGCCCCTTTCGAATCGCCTAACATGTCTTGTCTACTCCCTACTTCCTTACAAGAACTACGACTCACCAATGACAACTTTCTGAGAAGAAGCTTCAATCTCCACGTCCGTGATCTTCGTCCTTCTTCAGCCTCATGGCTATTCTCACTTCATCGAACTTGCCCTAACCTCCGGAGTCTGTCTCTTGATATCCGTCTCACGCCCAGGGCATGTACAGCAGTTGAGCTTTTCTTACTTTCTTCTTCTTTGCAGAAGTTGACAATAGGAACCTTGACGTCTGAGAACTTCGACGACTGGTCGATTGCTACCATTCTGGCACAGACAACTCTCCAAGTGCTCGAGCTTGACTGTTCCATCACGCCAGAATCTCTCGAAATCCTTCGCGAACAGTGTGATGGCCTACCAACACTTGAGCATCTACAGCGACTTACTGTGAACTTCGACATGGGCGCGGAAAAAGCCATGGTTCCCCTCTTTGCCTGTACACCAAACTTGACCACGTTGGACGTAACGCTGAGCCACACCCCTGATGGCACTCCTTGGTCCCCTGACGCGCAGGTATTCCTCGCTATGAGCCAACTCAAGCATCTACACACTCTACACATACGCATCAGCACATCTATCGAGCGCGATCTGCATGGAGAACTCAGGTGCACCAGCATTACTGGCGCTGACTTCAAGGCCATCTCTCATTTGCCCCTAAAGACTTTGACCATCCAGCCTGTACACGTCAAAGCCAAACACATCTTGTGGCTCCGGGAGGTCACCTATCAAGACTTCCTCCGCATGCTCGAGCGGTGGCAATCTATCGACGTCGTCTATCTTAACATGGTATGCGAGGAGGTGGTGTGCGACGCTGAGCAAGAGGAACAAATCAGAGATCTGCTCGCAAACATGCCATTCGGCCTTTTTTCTGTCTATGAATATGTGAGGGACGATGCTACCCTCGATCCGGAGATTTGGTTGGGTTCGAACGCAAACTTTTGCCCTGATCCGCGTGAATGGGTACCTCGCCGTCTTTATGAGCCTGGGGCAGAACTCCATTGGGTTTCTGACGATCTTGAAAAGGTGGAAGACGACTTACTGGTTCGGAATAATGGTCTGGAGCTGGATGTCGTGCCATCAACCATCAGCAGTGTCAACACTCATGACAGCGAGAGTTAGGGAGACCCTCAAGAGTCGACAAGCCAGTGCTCCTTTTCAAGGTAATGAGGACTACCACAAGACTAGTGAAGCAGTATTTTGTACTCGCTATGAGCTTTGGTGCCTGGCAAACTGAAGCAGTTGGAGGCAGAGTGAATCAAGCTTTTATACCCTTGAGATTCTGAATTTGCGTTCTTCCCCATCCTACTCAGTATGCTTGGGTGCATTAGTTGGAGGCTGAGCGAACAAATTTTTTGGTGTCATTCATTGTCTACTGCCACAGAGAAGCACGCGGAGGTATCCTTGCGGATGATGTAGAGCTCAACCAGATCGTATCCTTCCTAGATACAACTTCGGTCGGCTGTGTCAACCTGTTCATTACTTCCCTAAGAACATCTTTCAAAACCTTGTAGTCTTGTCTGTCCGTCAGTGCGCGTGGTGCAAGTTTGTACCGATCCGAGTTTCAATGCCGGATGCGGAAGATGCTCCAAAGAACATCGCGTATCTAACGACTCATCTTTTCCATGTTTATGTAATACAATACAATGTGGAAATAGCTGTCTAGGCCTTGCAAATACTTGTTTCTCAAGCACTTTGCGGGCTATAGCGAGCGAGTGCAGCCGCATCATGAAAAGCTCATCACATACGTCATTGTTGCTGCAGAAAACACGAAGAGTGGCATAGCGACGAGTTTCGTCCTTGCACTTGCTTTGTGGCTCTACCGGGATGTATCTTGAATAGCAATGCTTGTATCCAGCTACCGTTGCAGAAAATGTGATGCAATTTCTGAGGGATCTGCGTGCTCCTAGGCGCTGGAGTTATATCTTCCTAGCCCCGAGCTCGATCTCGACAATCAGAGATACTCCTGTACGTCTTAACAGAAATCTTCGTAGTGCCTCATCCTGTTTGAACTCGACTTTGTTCAATGGCTTGGCGGAGGTGTCGAATTTTCCGTATCATCTTGACCATGACATCGCGCGTCTTTCCAAACGCGTCTAACCACAACCTCTACCACGATTCCAATCCTCGTAATCGCCATCATCATCGTTGCTAGTCTATTGCCAACATGGTATATCTGGAGCTGCCATCGCGCTGGCCTCGCGTCAGACAGCTGTAAGCTGAGTAGATCTTTCACACTTCACTCAAGGACTCACATAGACGACCAGTCCCGACAAACAAGCACGGCAACGAGCTGGCGCACCACACCGAGTCTACGCAAAGGCGCGTTCTGTCCTCCAGATACCAGAGCTCCTCCATCTCATCTTGGTGAATTTCACCGACGTTGGCGGCATCAGACAACAGGAAGCAGCATTCGCCCTCGCTGCTAAGGTCTGTAAGCTTTGGAGAGATGAAGTGACTCTCCTTCTCTGGCGCCTTTGCGTCAAGCCTGACTTTGTTCGCCGTCATGTATGTGCTAGTAGACAGGCATTAGTGGCTTCTCATATGCGGCGTGTTTCATTGTTTTCTGGAGGTCGACTTTGGGCAGGCTCATCTCTTTACATGCCCTCCTTTCCGAACATCAAAGATATCCGCACCCTCTGCACTGCCTCAGACTTTTCTTCTCAAGTCATTTACCTCCTTAAGCTGCTGAACAGTCGCATCGAAAGCCTGTCATTCGAGACCATGCCTCACTATGATCCTGCTATAGACCAGGCCGACCCTTGCATCGCAACGCACTTGCCATGGTTGCGTGCTGTAGAGCACCGCTGCGCAAACCTAAACAGCCTTGAGCTCGACATGAGACTTCCCCCTTCCGCCATCACCAACCTGAGCCGCCTTCTCCTGAGTTCATCTCTCAAGAAACTGTATCTGGGCCCCTTGCTCGACGATGTTCTTGACGACTTCACAGTCGCTCTCGCGCTTGCACAACAATCAATCGAGGATCTGACAATTGCCTATCCCATCACTCTAGAGGCACTGGCAATCCTGGATCAGCAGTGCTGTGGTCGCCCAATTCTTGCTCGCCTCCAGTATCTCCAGATCACAAGCACGATCAATGCAGGAGAAGTCCTTTCTTTGCTGCTATCGATGACGCCAAACTTGACCTTATTTTATCTCACTCTCTACCTTTCCGAGACCGACAAGCCATGGACTATGCAATCTCAGGGCTTTGAGGCTCTCGCCCAGCTACAACACCTCGCTGCTCTCGCCATCAATTTCGAATGCGCCACTGACCCCAACGTCGCCATCAAGGGTGCCGACCTCATGGCAATCGCCAGGATCCCGCACCTGAAGTCTCTTCGGCTTGAGACTCATCTGCCGCACTTCAAAAATATGCTCTTAATCCGAGAGATCAATGCAGTCGAAGTCATCTACCTCATGCGCCGCTGGCAACGCCTCTCGCCCGATAGCAAGCTCAATCTCTGGATTGACAAACTCTCCTGTACCGAAGCACAAGAGCAGATTCAGCGGGAGCTGTTTGACGCGATCAAGACACTCAACTTCTCTGTGCGCACCTTGGTCATTGAGGAAGACGTTGCTCCTAATTCCTCGAGGACCGACCCTGAGGTCTGGCTGGGTTCAAACGCCAACTTTGCCCCTGACCCTCAAAAGTGGTGTCCACGTCAGCTTTACCATCCAGGAGCAGAGCTCGGCAGAATGGACACCAACAACGAGCACGACGACGAGTACCTTGTATGGGGTCATGAAGACGTCCAGCACAAGCGCTATGACGAGTAGTTTCCGAACAAGCAGGCGCGACCATTGACGAGAAGAGTACCAAACAGTGAGCGCCTCGACAGCTCTACTCCCCGCTCCTTACAACCATTTCCACCCATGGTGTCCGCCGACAGTCATGTCAAGAAGAGCTTCCTGGCGAAACTTACAGACTAGAGTCACCCCCTGGTCACCCCTGACTGTTCTATTCAACCTAATATCTTCGTTCGACACCATGCGTCTCGAAAGACACACCATCACTGCGCTAAGAAGCGTGGTTCATCTTTCGCTCTCTGATTTCCTTTGTTCTTCTCGATCATTGGTCTTTGTTCTTGTTTTTCGTGTTTCTTTGTGGCGGACATGGTTGAGAATCTCCGGGTTTGGAAAGCACTGGAAGCTTTGCACATGTCTGCATTGAGACATGATTTGTTTCTGAGATTTGATTGGAGAAAAAGCTTGAGTGCTTTGCAGTCCAATACATTGAGGCCTGACCATAAGTTGTTTAATTCGTTTTGTATCAAAGTTCTCTGCCTGTCAAATGCCCCTTGTGTCCTCAAAATTATGTGCCTTATGTCCGCAGAGAACACGCGACAGTATAAAGTCACCTACGAACAAGCACTTTCCCAGGGCACACGATGAGTTCAATGAATGACTCGGAAGTGGCAGGCCGTATGATGAAGAAGATTGGCAACTCCGACACAAATCATAACCGATTCCTTCTCGCAGCTGAACTTTGAGACTCCCTGGGGTCACACCGATGTTGCCCAAAGGCTGAGAAGAGTAGAAAGGCATTCACGAGTAGAATGAGGCCATTGAGACGAGACTGACCTGGGGAACCCTTGAGAGGAAGTCAGGTCGACTTATTGTGGCGGAGGATGAGTCGTGTCTTCCCGCGTCCTACAGAGCTTGTTGGTGCCAGCAATCGTGGATCAGATGCTCATATCGGAGTCTGCAATGCTTTGGGTGAGATTCTGGACATTTCGAACGGTGTCCTGTATGTTCCTCGGGCCCGATGTTACAGGCAGCATTCACTCTCGTGGCGACAGTAGTAGCGGACATCTTACCGGATGCTGCAAATGCTGTGGAAAGGCTTGATCGGGTATCTGACATCATTGCGTTGATCAGCTATCAACGGTAAGAAAGCAGAGGAAAATGGATAGAGAATGGTAGATCAAAGAAGAATGTCTGATGTGGCTCTGGTCGAACTTTCTTTGTCTGGTCGTTCTTTGTCTAAGGCTTTTTCGCTCTTGTCGGCTTCGGATCCGGTGCGAGACCCTTGCCCATCGCTTTGGTGTCTTCCGGACACGACGCTTGCATCCGTTATTTTCCAAGTTTGGCGCTCTTCGGTCCCCAGCTCTAAATTTGCATACGGAACTATCCATATCAATCATCTCACGCGCCCATCAGACCTCTCACGTCTTTGCATGAGCAAGAGTGTGGGGTACCAATCAGCTCCATAAAGAGATGCCAGATTCGTCTCTTTCCTAATCGTTCTTCGATGTGCGCTATTCCGTGTTCTATCCTTGCTCCTGTCGGGCTGTCACTGTATCGTCCATGGAGGTAGGGACAATGGAAAATAGTAGCTATCTGAGTCTTGAACATTCCAACACCTGCATCTAATCATGCGCGTTCGCAGACATCGTAATGGTTATCCAGACAAGAAGTCAAGATGCTCGAAAGGATGCCGACAAGTGGAGAAATGAGTATAAGGGCTTGTACACCACCCACGGCATTGCAAAGCAAGATGCATGGCTTGTCGTCTCAAAGAGAAATTTCATTACCAATACAAGTCGAGAGTTCATAGAACGAGTTCCAGGCGGTACAGAATGATTGGCACTTTGCTTTCAAATCAGAGCGAACACTTGAGGTCAAGCATATCAAACCACATCACAACCCTTCGAAACGACTCAGCAGGATCTCAACGTTCGATGCACCAAGCTCTATCTGCATTGACCGACGACACTACTAAGATTCGCGGCCAGTTCCATGACTTGACAGTTGTCCGAAGCGTGGCAGCTTTGTTTGACATGCAGTCCAATGCCAACGTCCAGCGAAATATGGAAGTGCAGCAACAGCTCAAGATGTCGAACTTGCAAATATCATGACCAAATCCTGCGTCCACTAGCTCTACTACCTGAGCCCCAGTTGTACTGGACAAGCGTCTCTCTAGCTTCCTGACGGACAAATGCTTGATCTGTTACAAGTAGTGTGCCTAACAGGCATCTCGATGGTATAGCAATAGTTGACGACCCCGACTGGCAGTGGACAGCCAGGTCTCCTCTTCTTGTCCAGGATCTGTGTGATTCTGCGCTCTCGTGATTCAAAGGTAATACTGACGTTCGGTGCTTGTATGGCCTTCCTAGCAGGATGTTGGGTGACTAGGAGTTCATCGTCTGTATCGGGTTCTTCTTCTATGGCGCTTACTAGTGTTGCTCTTGCTCTGCGCAATCTCAAAAATAGAATTCGGTGCCTACAGCTCGATATTTCAAAGTGATCCGGTAGTGTCGTTGATGCTTGAACGTCTCGCCCAAACTAAGCACTGCCGGAGAGATGTCTTGTCAGCAGGGACTTCCGTGGTCAAATCGAGGCATGCAGATTATATTATGTCTCTGCATAAACATCAAAAGAGCCTTGTTTATAGCTAGGAGTGTATGCTGGTCGAGTTCAACTTTCACTCAGGGGCGATCGGGTCGACGACACGACTCGTCGTCGTGTTCGCTCGTGGCTTTCGACACGAGTTTGTTTGCCTTTCCTGACGATCCCCAACTCTCCCTCAATTCAGAACGGTCTTCCCTCGATCTCTCCATCCTTTGGCCAGCTCCATAATCACCATGGCTTCCGCAAACAAGCGTATCAGGCGTGACGACGATTTGATCCCTCGCTCGTCTTTCGCAATGGTTTCTGCACCTGCTTCTCCTTCTCACCCAGCAGAGATCGCGTATGGTCCTCGATATGCGTTGTAGGCGACTCCATCTTGCTGACTCTGTTTTCTTAGCCCGAGCCCCTCTCAGCTGCGCAACCCCCGTCTGTATGAAATCAAGCACCATCCTCTTCTCAAGCCAGAGATCTTGTCCGTCATCTTCTCCTACCTCCGCGAAGACATCTGGACCATGGCGCAGAGCACAGAAGTCTGCCGCACATGGTGGCTCGAAGGCCGTCATCTCGTCTGGCGCCAGATCGAGCTGCGCGACCTCCTTTTCTACGTTCAAGACTCGGTTCGACGCGAACGATACGCCTCTTTCGTTGAGGAGCTCGAATTCAAGCCGAACGACACCATTCTGTCTACCATCGAAATGGCAGATGCCGCTCTGAGCTTCCCTCGCCTCCACTCGGTCACCATCAATGAGTCGAATCTGGTAGACGTCCGATCCGACAACTTGTCCACCCTGATGCCGCCATCTCTGCGGTTTTGGTTTGTCGAGGACGATGGTGAACTAAACCGACCAGGCAGTGACAGAGACGAACTGATCCATCTGGACGCACTGCTTGCTGGATGCGACAACCTAACCACGCTTGACTTCCCTCTTTTCTGTAGATGGTCGATGCTACCTGCATTCCTCTCGATCCTCAAGCGTATGAGCTTTATCGAGGATCTCAACCTCGGCGATGTAGCAGAGGACCTTGCGGACAAATTCCCTCAAGAATTCTTACTGCAGCTGTTCAACAAATCACACCTGGTGACTGTGAACTTCCCTTGCGCCGTGGAGTTCCCCCAAGTCGCCGTCGATACTTTCCTGCAAAAGATGGGCCGCAACTGGCTCATGCCTTCCCTCGAGTCCCTCTCAAAACCCAAATTCGACTCTGGTACAGCAGCTGCTCGCCTGCTTGCTCGTATGCCCAACCTCGTCCAAGTCTGGCTCTCTGTGGATCGCTGGCACGTCGACCTCGATCAGGTCTTCATTGTGGCTGGCATGCTGGAGAAGTTGGAGTTTTTGGATCTGGAATTCTGGATCCGCTACCACGACTTTGATGGTGCGTGGCTCCTTCACCTTACTGGCCTCAAGCATCTCCAAGGTTTCGCGCTCGACATCGAAGATCCAGGCACCATATCCTTGACTGGCACGCAGCTGGTAAGCTTCCTCACTGGCCTGCCCAAGCTTGAACATCTGTCGCTCTATGTGGGCCCCACCGAGGTCTCTTGTTCGCCGGAGCAGAAGGCGACAATTGATGTTGCAATCGCCAATATCGAGGTGTCCAACGTCGCTGATCTAACCTTGGTCACTCAAAACTAGTCTTGAGAAGGAGGAACACAGTATCTCTCACTCGAACATCACCTTGCGGGCGTCATTCATGCTCATCTCTCGCAGCAGCCTCTCATGATCCACACTCTTTACAAGTTTTCTTTTTGCCTTTCGTAGCAAGCAAGCAAGCAATGAAATAGTTGATCCAGCCATTCAAAATTTGAACGTGCGCGGACCAAACCTTGAACATGTGATATAGAAATTCAGTACTATGTATGATATGTTCCGTAAGTCGCTGGAAGCATGGAAATTTCGGGGTTCGTATGTGTTAGATTGTCCGGTGCTATATTTGCAGATCTCTTACTCATCTGCATCGCACACTTTCCACGTACACGGTGATGTCCCTCATGGGGATGACAACCATTTATGGCTGTCTGGCTTCTTCGGCGCCTTTGCTTCAAGGACTCATGCCTGCTTTATCACGTCTGCATCCCACAGAGAGCTGCTCTGATACGCGCCTCCGAGACGAAGAGCGATGGTCTGTATCGCTAGTGCAGCCTCTTTATTCAGATTAGCAGCTTACACTGGGAGCTTCATGTTACATGAACTTGTCGACTGCCAAAACACAGAGACTTTCGACCAGTGGATACTTCTTGAGAATGAGAGATGTAACAAGGCGTCGATTGAGTAAGATGAAGAAGAGTTCGGTGCATTTTCTATCGCTCTTGTCCTCTGAAGGTTTGCAGTATGTTTGAGCAGGGTGCCCACGCCAACGATGCTACTGACGTCAGGGCTCGAGTCGCAATTTGGACCGAGCGCGGCGTCAAGGGCTTACCAAATTTGCCAGCGTCTGCCTTTGTCTTTGACAGCGTCTGCCGAATCCGTGTCGCCTTTGTGACAGCTCGAACGTTCATAATGGCCATATGCTTGCGGCAATGTCAAGCGCCATTGAGCCATCTAGGCCAATGCCGACCGATCGCTGCCAGAGGGTGGAGACCTGCTACGCCAAGCAAAAGATTCTTGTCGTTGCCAGTCAAGCCTGAGGAAGGTACTCGAGGACTTTGTCATGCTTTTGTACTGTTAGCTAATAGTTTTAGTTGATTTTGAAAACGGAGAGCTGTACAACTATACTACGCGACGCTTTCTGATCGATGAGAAACGCGAATTGGCCAGCCGTAGGACCCGGTTCGACGTCAACGCCCTATGCGCTGTAGCTGCCAAATATCCCAGAGTTGGAGGAGATGTTGCTGTGCAGATCGACAAGCTCTTGGATGGCGAATACAGCAAGACTTACATGATTCGATATGCTAATGGTGCAAAAGTCATGGCGACTTTGCCAAATGCTAATGACGATGCAAGAGTGTCCATGTTAGCCGAGAACAGAACCGCGAGTTTCGTGAGTTGAAACTAGGCCAAGCATATTGCAGGTGCAGAAGCTTATGTTGCTGCAGGTCCACTGGGATCTGGGTGTACCTTCAACCAGACAGAGGGGAATGGTAGAGCGTGAAGCAGAGCCCGACGTCGCTTCTGCATTTACACTCGTAGCTGCGCCCTTGGGTGTACCATTAAGCTCCGTCTGGCGTGATCTGGACGCCACGGAACAGGAAAACACAATGCGTGCTGTCATGGGATACATGAGAAGATGGGCAAACTTCATATACCCAGGCTATGGCAGTCTATGTAACAAACGCTCCTCAGATATTGCAACCAAAAAGCTCTCGTTCGACGTAGAAGCCGCCACGGGAAAAGCCTCTCGATACTCCCAAGGATTTCAAAGACGGTTGTTCGGAAGTTACGACACGCTCGATGAATTCAGGAGACAAATCTCGCAGAAAGCGATCGGTCGTGTAGCTGCAAGGCTCAAGGCAATGGATCCCCAAATCATTCGTTCCAGCCCCCATATAACAGGGCCGTGTAGGTTCTACGACAGAATAGTTTGTTTGCTTACACTTACACGTTCACGCTAGGGGAAACAAGCGACCAGTATCTTGAGAGCGTGACTGCTAAGGCAGTGACCATCACCAAATCGTGGGCGGACCGTCGTCGTACTACAAGTATACCTCTTTCAAGCAAAAGGGCTGCTCAACTGTATCATGCAATGCTTCCGTATATAACCCCACAGGTCCACTCGCTGCTTAGTCCATCACTTTGGAAGCGCAACATCACAGCCAATACAATCTACGTCAACCCAGAATCACCAAGCCAGATAACCGCATTTCTGGACTGGCGACACGCCGAAGTTGTACCCAGCTACAGAGAGGTGAATCAACCTCCATTCTTCGACTCGAGTGATAGTGCTGGCGGTGTGTCATCCACCGAGACCATTCATGATATGTATGTTCGGTTGATATCAGATCCCATGCCTCAAGTATTGCAAGCCTTGCAGTTCAAGAAGACAACGGAATATCAGCTTCTCGAGAGCGCTCACGAGATTGGCAAGGATGACGGCATTTCTTTCCTCTCGCGCGCCATTGAGTATATCCAGAATGAACGCTCTGATATCGCTGAGATGCTCGAAGACGATCCAGAGCTTTCGATTGCAGAGCTCTCAAAAAAGTTTGATCGACAACTTGCTTTACATCGTCGTAAGCAGGATCTCATGCAAGAAGTCCGAACACACCTTGGTGAGTTGGTCAGGGAGGACTGGACCGTCAGGCCAGAGGATTACGATTCAGCCAAAATGATCTTGGCCAGTGCAAAGGAGAGATTAGGTCGGAAAGAGTTGGAGGACCTGTGGCCATTTGATGTATGAGCGCTTCTTTCGAGCTTGTCGTCAGGGACCATGTCATTGCGTGACACATGCTTGCGCTTGCAGGCCTGCGAACCGCCGATACAAGTCTGACATTCTGCTTCAGGAGCAAAGACGATGATGTACTGCCTCTTACCCGTCGCATCGTTAGCATCCACATCAACGTTCTGTTGGAAGGCCTTTGTGGCGTGAATGTACGCCTAACACACCATCAACATATCTCGCCATCTGCAAAGCTCATATTCACGCTCCTGGCTAGTCCAGTCGTTCCACGCTTGCATTCTGTGTTCTACCCCATTTGGCGTATGTCGTACCGCTCCTCTGCAACCACTCGTATCCATTATACTGGAACTCGAATTCCTCGCGCGTGAGACCATCATCCGAGATCGTAAAAGTATGAGCGCCGATAGCAGTCAGAACACCCCCGCAAACATTCAGCTCAGACATAAAGCCTTAAGTGCAGCTTGAACGCTCAAAGCCGAGGGCAGAAGATAAGGTCAGGTCGCCAGCGGAGGCAGCCGAAGACAGAGAAATATATGTAGAACTATCACAGACGATCTCGGCTTCGTGGTTTCCAACAAACATGAGCAGTGTACTTGCACCACAGATGGCTACGTTATGCAGCGACGATGACACTGAGTAGCACTAAGCTGAGCACCAACTTCACAAGAACTGCAGGAGATAGAATGCAGCTGCACCATTGTATAAAGGAGGCGCCGCGCTGCTATGAAATTGCCTCATGAAGCACAACTGACGTACCGATTGTCCAAGGTGTATCATCAGCTTTTGCATTATATCGTCAGATGGCAATTCTCAAACCATAAGCGCGGTTCCAACTGATCCGCTGAGCGCGGTACCTCAACAGGCCATGGAACAAGCTGAAGAGGATACCCTATGCTAAATGCTCTCTGCAGCAAAAGGTGCATGTTTGGCAGTTGGTGAGGCGACTAGACAGCATGGATGACTGCAAATATTGTCATCTATTCGCTATGGTTATGTGGTCTTCTTCGCAGAAGCCGGCGTGTGTGAGTCAACTGTTATACTGGAGCCCACACACTTTGCTCGTGCAATTCGACTGCCGAATGCAGCGCATATGGCTGACTACGATATGTAACCGCGGCCAACATTATCGTGGATCTCTCTTACAATCGCTTTGGACCGGCGCACAAGAGGGTTGGCAGTTGATGTTAAGTTTCAAACCAATAAGGAGTGGCAGTGGGTACATGAACATCTCGCGAAGGATTAAGAGCTTGAGAAAAATTCATGTGTATCTTTGGATGCCGGCATATCCTTCTAAAGCTACGTGATAATGTTTGGATGCCGCGATTTCCATCTACTTCTGCTTGCAACCGTGTCAAACTCTTCCGGTCGCTTTCTGATGGAAGGAGAAAGAAAGTACACAAGAAAGGAAAGACCCTTGCGAATACCGATTTCATCCACGATTGACCGCCCTACTATCTTGTTGATTCGCTTATGTCCTAGTCTCTCTGATCTGAAGATCTTTCAATCAGATGTGGTTGTCTCCATGCTTGGTGAGCATTGCTGATTATGGGTGTCGTTCAGATGGTGTCAGAGACAGCAACAGCGCTTGCGCGATCCTCCTCTGCCAACTCGTGCAAGAAGTTGAGGTATTGCTGGCGACAGCTTTGATGATCAAAGTAAGTGCCAATTTCCCACTCGTCTCGAAGCAACTCTGGATGACGTTTCATGAATGTGCAGACAATGTTCAAGCTGAACTCTTCGAGAAAGGGCATCGCCTCGATCATCTCTGCCAGCTCCCCTGCCGTCGCACTGCATCCTGTGTGAGCTTGACCTATCTTTGAACAAACTTTGAGCGACTTGAGTTTGGTGAGACTTCTGAACTCGAGGATATCGCTGCTGGTCAACCACACATCCCAGAGTGTGATTTCCAGGTGTTCGAGGGCATGCATTTTCTGGATTTGTCCCAGGATGAGGGCGTTGTTGTCATACGAATCATGGCTGATAGTGATCTCTGTACTCTTCAGAATTGGAGCCAGCTCGTCGACAAGCAGATGCTCATTGCCGCTGCCCAGTACGACCGAGTCGAGGTGCGCTGCATGCTTGAGGAAACGCTCAAACATGGCGGTGTTGATATGCAAGTGACTGCCCAAGGTGATCGATTCCAGCCGTGGACATCTCTGGGCCATCATGTCGAACCAAGAGATCCCCTCAAGCTCAGAATGGACATGGATGGGTCCGTCCCAGTAATAGGCAACGTGGTCTTGTACGACCAGCTGCTTCAGAGTCGGTAGAAAGATGGCGGACAAGTGCTCGGGCGTTCTGTTGCTCAAAGACGATTCCTCAAACTCTACACTGGTAAGACCGGGTAGAGTTGGAAGAGGCCTGGTGGTCGAAAAGCCAGGACCCCAGCCCCAGGGATGTCCTTCGCGATGTTTCCCTGTGCAGGACGTGTAAACAGTGTGACGTACGAGCGCAGCATATTCATGGACGCGCTCTTCTGCAATTGAAGTAGAAAGCAGGTGCCTGTGATGGGGTCCGTGCCAGATGAAGCGTACTGCCTCCTTGGCCCAAGTCTTGTTGACTCGCACGCATCTGTAAAGGTCGTGCTGATTTAGGTAAGATAGGATGATCCTGATCAGCTCTGGTAGAACACCAATCTTAGTGAGTAAAGGACACGGCTCAAGTTGCGGCGCGTAGGGATCGAAATGCCACATCAATGTGTGAGCCTCACTGCGATAGCGACAATCGTGAGCAGTGTATGGACATCCAGTGTTGTAGCGCTGTTGCTCGATAGCTCTGAGAATGTCGAGCATCGTGTCCTTGCGTTGCGCTTTCGGCAGTTTTCTCTTCATGCTGGAGATCTGGGGAAATACTGGCGAGCAGCCGTGAACATCGGCCGGCGCCATTGAATTGAGATGTGGTGCAGTAAAAGGCTCAAAGTGATGAGAAGGATGACAAAGATGTGATGGAATTCTGCCGACGTAGAAGTTCAAGATGGGTGGCCGCTGTGGGCTCCGAGCTCTCTTGTGCTGCGCGACTCCCTTGATTTTGAGCGCACTTGCGAGAAAATGCTCTCACAACACTGGAAGATGAGATCGGTTCTGAGCGCCCTCGATGGTTGAAAGAGGCGAGAAGAAACAATGGACTTGCGGTGAAGGAGAATTGGTGGGAGCGGTGAATCGCTGTGAACGATTTGATAACCTTCTGCGCGGGCGATGGACTCGACCTCAGAGTGAGCAAGTTTGCGACATGTTACTCTCACAAAGCAGCGCCAGCTCGAGACGCGCCCTGTCAACGCATTGACTTATCCAGCCGGAAAATTCGGTTTCGAGTAAACCCGAGCCCGCTTGTGTCTGCCGTGTTCAGAAAGCAAATTTGTCGCGTCTTCGTGCTCTCGCATCGGCTTTGCTGCGCGATCCAGCAGTATTTCACACTTTTGCGTCTTCACCATGGGTCCAACATTGCTCTATCTTCTCGCACGCAGCCTTATGCTCTACCTCTGCTATCTTTTGTAGGTAGTCCAGATATGATTGACGGGTTTCCAAGTTGTCGAATTGCGGGTATCTTCCAGGTAGATCATATGCAGCCTCGACCACTTCTTCATGGCGGAAGAAGTCAAACTCGAGCCAGATGCGGAGATCAACAAGCTCTGAAAGAGCTTCGATGAGAGAGATCAACTCTGTGGCTGTGACTGTACACTTTGTGGCGCCGATCTTGTTGGTAGGCCATACGTGGAGATGAGTAAGATGGCTGAGAGACTGGAGCTGAAGCAGCTGATCACTTGTAACCGTGGCATCTGCGACTGTAACGTCTAGGTATTCGAGAGCATACAGTTGCGACAGGTCGTTGTACGAAGTCTGACGCATCATCCAGTCTGGACTGGCTTTCAAGCTCTTGAGCACAGGTCTCACAAGATCAATGAGAAGATGCTCGTTGCCCCGGCCAAGTTTGACTGTCCGCAACTTCGTCGCCAGACACAAGAAGTGGTGGAAGTCTTCCGGGCTGATGCCACTGCCTTCTCCAAGACTGAGTGTTTCGAGAAGAGGGCACTCCATACACATGACGTCGAACCAAGAAACACCTCCGAGCTCCACAAGCCTCGCCATGTATCGATCGTAGGCAACATAGTCCGCAATGATGACTTTCGTGAGAGAAGGAACAAAAATGCCTCTCAACTGCGCAGCTGTTCTCTCGCTGAGTGAAGAAGGCAAACACTCGAGAAACGTCAAATTCGAGAACTTCGGCATCACTTGCTTCTTTCTCGACTTGACATACGTAGAACCTTGGTAGCCTCTGTCGGTCCAGACTGAGTACTCAATGTGACGAACAAGTCCAGCATAAAAGGCTAACCTTCCAGGCTGTCTTTTTGCTATGCCGTGAAAGCGTAGTGCGGCTTCGTTAGGACTATGCCAGAGATGAGGCACTCCTTCAGTATTCCAGGCTCTGTTGACGCGGATTGCGGATCGCAGTGTGACGTGATCTGCTTGTGAAAGTATGTTCATCCAAATCTCCGGTACATTGCCTATCTTCTCTGCTGCAGGCGAAGCGTCAGAGAGTCCAGGATCGCCAGAGGGTACAGGATCGAGTGGACTCTCCGTGTCAGAATCTGTAGCTACTCGTGAAACACAAGTGTAATCCTCGAACCAATTGTCATAATTGCTCTGGAAGACCTCCTCCGGGAGCCCGTTCAAGAAATTGTCTTCGTCCATGACATGAATGAGTAGTAGAGGCGTTCGGGGCTATCAAGTTCTGTGACCTATGAGGACTGACTCGAGCAAGATATACCATATATAGGGACATTCTGCGTGCATTGACGAGTTTGCAGCTCCAAAGTCTTGGTAGGGCGTTGGCACACAATTTGTGACCGAAATCGGAAGTTGCGACCCGCCGCAGTACGGCCGGTAGCTTTAGTGTCGTCTGTGACACGAAGTTGAGCATCCTGGATACCTAGAAGCGTAGGATGATACGGACGACAAGGCTTGCTACATGCTGTTGAGGACTCGAAAGAGGAAAATGGAGTACATGATAGGAAGGAGGTCGTGTCCAGCAGAAGTTTTCGGGGTGATGACTGCAAGGCCTGGGGCAGGGTGATGCCATTTACGAGAGAATGCAACCTTATTATCGGACCGAGAGGTGCAACGAGCAGTCTCATTTGAGCCTGCTAACATCTGGCAGTGTTCGGTGATGATAGAACGACCGCTCGTGGTGGTCTTTGAGTGATTGTAACATTCTGAAAATTGCACGGTCGGAATTGCTTGATTCGTTTGGGAAATAGCTCTCCAGGCTCTGCTTTTTGAGTATTGCAATGTTCAAACACTTAGGTTCGATTTCCGCGATTCTTGCTACGTGTATTGCAGTCTAAACAACAGTCTTGACCACGGAATTGAGCTCAGACACAGGAGGATCGAGGCAAAGAGACCAAGGTGTCGCGGACGTGTAAAAAGAAGACAAGTCGAGGCTTCAACCCATCAAGGTCGAGCTGACGAGGTTGTCAGGGCAACGTCGATCCGCATTTCTTGTCTTGGCCGTGTCTTCCGTTCTTGAGAATTCGTTCAGAGCGACTTTGAGACCTTTGTCACAATGGCATATCACATTGTCGCACCTGCCGTAGACGCGAAACCACGCCCATGGATGACATAAATACGCCGGGGTCACATTCGTTCGCTGAGAGGCCGCACTCGACGACGCCACGCGGTCGCATGCTGAAGCGCAAAGCCGACGCTTTTTTAGGAAGAGCAGGAGCAAGCAATACAACAAGATGGCAGGAAGCGGTTGGGGGCTGGAAACAGTCACGATGGCTTCATGCATGAAAGTGACATGGGCAATCGTGCTGCCTGAGTATCGGCGCTGCCCTCCACGGACATCGAAGACCTGCATTCGAGGTCCCAAGTCGCGGCAAGGCAAATGCTGACGCTGCTGAAGAACGGCATGCCAGATATACAGTTCACACCAGATTCAGCCGAGCATGTCTGTCGTCAAGAACAAAATTGCGTGATGTCAGCTCGGTAATGATGTTCTCGCTGCTTCTTTGCGTCTCGAGACGAAGAAGATGAATTGCGAGATCAACTTCAGGTCACACTTGGTGTAGCCACTTGCTGTCCCCCAGCGCTATCATTTGCAGCACTGTGCTGATGATAGCTAGATGTTCAGTCCTAGTTGATAGATGCCAGGTTGTTGCCCAGCGTCCCTATCAATGCTCGGATCCATAAGATCGACACGAGATCAGACATCGCTATTGCTATGAGTGAGGAGAACGACGGCCGCGACAGGCCAGACTCAAGATTCTTACATCGCTTAGAGGGACGATCGGTCAGGCGATGTGACGGTCATGGGTCCTCTCTCTACTGAACCGCTGGTACCTCCGACGCTGTCTCCATCTTCGTACTCTTATCGCTCTGTGAGAAATTGTTCACATGGTTGGAATACAAGCACTATCTGGCCTATTGCAAATTGTTACAAGGCGGCATTGACAGCTTTGAGCAAGGCGAGAGGAGACCCGAATGCGCCTTCTACGAAGAATGACAACAGCAAGCTCACAGGAAACACCACTCAATACGCGTACACAACCGGAAAGAAACTGATGTAATCAGAAACTCGACTGTCCGACTCCTCGTCACAGCCCCGCAAGTGGACAAAGGACGGGCCGGGTTCCGCCAGCCAAGACGGATTCGAAGCCGCCTTCGTTGCTCATTCCACCAAGTCTGCCCTGACGATCGGCTTGCACTTCCTACAAGATTACGATAACAATGATGATACCCCTCCCCAGTGTTCTTGCTCATTGCCGGAGTTGCCGCAGTCAGCTATAAGCAGCTCGTCGTTCCGCGCTCAGGGCTTCTTCAATCGTAAAGTCTCACATTGACAATGAGCGGCCACAAGGTAAACATTGCCGAGTATCTGTTCACGCGACTCAATCAGCTCGGAGTCAAAGACCTTCATGGTGTGCCTGGTGACTTCAATCTTATAGCCCTTGACTATGTCGAGCCGTGCGGCCTCAATTGGGTTGGAAACTGCAATGAGCTGAACGCAGGTACGATGCCATGACTTGTACTCGGTTGAATATGGTACTCACAAGGGTCAGGATATGCGGCCGATGCTTATGGTCGACTCATGGGTATGGGTGCCTTGGTGACAACTTTTGGAGTCGGCGAGCTATCATGCCTGAACGCAATCGCGGGCTCCTTTGCCGAATTTTGTCCAGTAGTTCACATTGTCGGCACACCGAAGAGAGCGGCTCAGAAGAGTGGCATGCTTCTCCATCACACGGTACGTCCTTGACCATGTCAGCCATACTATCCCGGATTGACGTCTGTTTAGCTCGGCAATGGCGACTTCAACGTCTTTGCCGACATGTCGAAACCGATTACCATCGCCCAGACGAACCTGATGGACCCAGCCACAGCTCCTGCTGAGATCGATCGTGTGCTCCAAGCATGCTATGTCAACAGCCGACCAGTATACATCCAGCTCCCAGCAGACATGGTCACAGAAGAGGTGGACGCAAAGTTATTGGATACTCCCATAGTCGTTGAGCCTCCACCGAGCGACCACGAGACAGAAAAGTTGGCGGCAGAGCTCATCTTGAGGAAACTCTATGCGGCCAAAAGACCGACCCTTCTCCTCGATGCTGGTGCTCAGCGTCATCGCGTCGAGGACTTGACAGAAGAGTTTGCTCGCAAAACTGGCCTGCCGACCTTTATTACTCCCATGGGCAAGGGCGTTGCCAATGAAGAGTCGCCATTGTTCGCCGGCATCTACATTGGCAAGGGCTCAGATGAAAGCGTTCGGCAGAGAATTGAGGAGAGTGACTTGGTCATCACCATCGGTAACGTCAAGTCGGACGTCAACAGTTTCGGCTTCTCCTATCGCATCAGTCGCCTGTCCTCTGTCGACCTGCACTTTGACCACGTTGTCATGGATTGTGCCAAATTCGAAAACGTGTACATGAAGTGGTTACTAGAACGTCTTGTCAAGGAAGTCAATCCGTCCAAAATGCACATGGATAAGGTCGAGATACCGTTGCGAAAGGATTCTCAGCTCACGAATGGCAACGTCGCGACGACTGAAGATGTGACACATGATTGGTTGTGGCCGCGAATCTCGTCCTGGTTGAAATCAGGTGATGTTGTGATCACAGAGACAGGCACGTCTTTCGTCGGCATCTGGGAAACAAAGTTCCCAGCAGGAGTTCAGGCAATCAACCAGACCCTATGGTCTTCAATAGGTTACGGCCTTGGTGCAGCGCAGGGCGCGGCTTTAGCGATGAAGACATCCGGCGGTGGTCGAAGGACCGTCTGCTTCGAAGGCGATGGTAGGTGTCTTGCATATCCACTATTTGTTGCATTGTACTGATTGATGTAGGTTCATTCCAACTCACAGCTCAAGAGTTGTCGACTATCATAAGACAAGATTTGAATTGCACCATCTTCCTGATTGAGAACGACGGCTACGAGATTGAGCGCTGGGTGCACGGTATGAAAGCCAAGTACAACGACATCAGCAAATGGCGGTACAGCAAGATCGCAGAAGTCTTTACGCCAGAAGAAGAGGCTTCGCAGCATCGTGTCAAGTCGTATAAGATCAGCACTCGCTCTGAGCTCGAGCAACTTCTGGCAGATCAAGACTTCTCGGCCGGAATGGGCTTGCATGTGAGTATCAGATCGCTTTGACCTGCATTGATGCCTCGCTAATAGCTCAATAGTTTGTCGAGCTGCATATGCCAAGATACAATGCACCACAGACGCTGATCGACTTTGCCCAGAGTCTGTCCAAGAAGTCAGAGTGAAGCATGATATGGGACGGGCAACAGCACATCCGGAGAAACAGCGGCCTCCGATAAGGCTGAGTTGATCAGTTGACTCGTGTAGAACATGCAAGTTCGCTTGCTGATCTGTCTTCTGTCTATACAAGTAGATCCTCCACAACCCCGCGTCGATCATCAGGATCACCTCGGTTCATGCATAATCGCTTTGCGAATCCTATACCTCGACTCTTGTACCTCCATGACATGAGATAACAATTTCTTCGCTGCCCACAACTGACCAAATGATCTTGACTCAGGCATGGTATGGGTCAAGCGATTTGTCAATACATGTTAAAGCACGTGCTTTTGCCGTCGGCACTTTCGTCATTACGGCCGTTGAACCACAAAACTTTATACAGAACCAAAATGCGCCTACCGAGGCCGTCAGGCACACGTCGCACTTTTTGTCGTTCTCTCTGCGACAACACGAGAAGATCTGCAAAACCCCACGCTTCCTACGGACGTACTTAGCGATTACTGTTGGAATTATCGGTAAAGAGTACCATGCACATGGTCAGATGTCGGCTCCTGCAGAACCTTCTCAAGACGCAAGTGGAAATGTTGTTCTCCATGGACAACCGGAGGAACCTTGTTCGCTTTGGGAGCAGCGCTGTATAAAGACATGGGAGTGGTCGCTCTCTTGTCGTTTATAGTCCCTGGCTACCGTTCAGACTATCTTTCGCTACATTCCGACTATCATTATGCTGTCGTTTGTTCGAGACATGCTTCCCTCCCTCGCTCTTGGGGCTTTGCTTTTGCCCACCACCCTGGCCGCCATTCTCCCTGAATATGATCCATTCTATGACGCCCCTGCCGGCTACCAAGACCAGGCTCCTGGAAGCATTCTTCGCACTCGCAAAGTCGTCACATCCTACATCGGTCTGATTCCTGATGATGTGCAAGCATGGCAATTATTGTACCGCACCACTGCCATCAACGGTACTGCTATTGCATCTGCCACAACTGTCTTCAAGCCTTTGAGCCCCAAGCAGGACAGCTTTGTCAGTTTCCACACTGCCTATGACGGTTCTGCTGTGACTGGCGCTTGCGACCCCAGCTTCAATTACCAACTGCTCGCTCCTCAAGTCGATCTCATCTCGTCGGTTGAGTTCTTTCTGCTCCAGGCTTATCTTATGGAAGGTTACATTGTGCAGTCTCCTGATTACGAAGGCCCCGATGCTGCCTTTGGCGCCGGTCGTCTTTCTGGTATGGGTGTTCTTGACAGCATGCGTGCTGTTGCCAACTTCGGATCGACTCTTGGCTTCACCACTTCTACTCCTAAGATTGTTGGCTACGGTTACTCTGGCGGTGCGATCGCTACTGGTTGGGCTGCTTCTTTGATCTCCAGCTACGCTCCTGAGCTCAACGTCTTGGGCTGGGCTCAAGGTGGTACACCTGCCAACTTGACCGGTACTGCTGTCTTCATTGATGGCACAGCCTTTGCTGGCTTCCTTCCCCAAGCTCTTGTTGGTCTCTCTGCACCCTCAGCCTACGGCGCTCAACTCGATCCGGTCATCAATCGTATCATCACTCCCAAGGGCCGAAACATCCTCAATGTCGCTGCGCAGATCTGCGGTGTCGAGAATCTGTTCACCTTCGCCTTTGGCCAAATCCAAAGCACCGACGTCCAGACTCTTGGAAACAAAGTCTTCTATGAACCTACTATTGCAGAAGTTCTTGAAAAGTGCACTATGGGAGTCAATTCGAACGAAACACCCAAGGCTCCTGTGTACATGTACCACGCCACCAACGACGAAATCATTCCCTACGCCAATGCTTCAACACTCTACTCTGACTGGTGTGCTGACGGCGCATCCGTTCACTTCACTACGGTCGCAAATGGCGGTCACGCAACTACCGAGATCATCGGCTTCGTCGGCGCTTTCAACTTCGTCAATGCTGCTTTTGCTGGTAATCTCACGAGTGGATGCTCGACTTCGACTGAGTTGGCTGATAGCTTGAATCCTCTGGCACTTGGTGTACAGCTTGAGCCTATCATTGTGCAGTTGTTGAATGCTCTGGCTGTGGCGGGAAGAAAGGATATCAATATCAAGAATAACCTCCAGACACTTAATGAGACTGTCGGGGCTTGAGGTGGGTGCTTTGGTGAAGCGATGACAATGAGTACGATGCTATAATGTTTATTTGTGAACAATTTTTTCGCGATCATGAAATCTTCCCTTGATACCCGAGCATATGACTCTGTGTCGACAGCTTGATACTTTCGAAGCTTAGATTTCCCGATGCTTGCGGTTAGGTAGCATTCTTGTCGATTACCACGCTTGTTTTCGAATTTTGATTCTGGAAGCAGCGCATAGAAATTCGTCTTGAAGTCCACACCATCGCTTAGATCATAAAGACGCGGGACTTACTTGCCATGGCATTCTGCTTGGAGCTCCGTGCTTACGATGAGTTTGAGCTTTCGGGCTTCTGGACCCTCCGACCTCTATGACCCAATTCTCACCTCGAGGTTTGCCTTATACGAAGCGTCAACAGATTCGCTCGGGGCAATCGCAACAAGGGGAAACCTAATTCAGTGGATGGAATGGATGATACACCATCTGGAAATCTACCTGACCAGCTAAGATTTGATGCCGTGAATATGCCGAATACTGCTCGACCGCTTTGCCCGAGTCTTTCCCTGTTAGACGGCTGCGATAGCAATGTACTCTTGCTGTGGCTTCTGTCTCTTCATCAGTAATTGCCACTTCAGTGGAGCCCTGCCCACCAACTCGTCAACCGAACTAAGGTATTCGAGATGAAGCTTCAAATACTGCTCTGCCAAGGCCAAAAACTCAGTGGAGTGAGTATTAAGCATGTCTTCTGCCTGTTCAGGATTGTGTATGCGTTGGAGCTGCGGAAAGCAAGTTGTTGAGTGATATCGGGATGTTTGGCATCCCCAAGATCCACTATAACAAGCCGCATGGATTACTTACTCTGCTCTGCTCTATGGAATCTCAATCTTCGGGCCAATGCAATACTCGTCGATCCATACGAACCCACGAATGTGACGAGTCGTGTGTCGATTGGCGAGGCACAGAGCTTGCACCGCTGTACAATCGGATGCACCAGCTACCATTTCACCAACCCATGTCGTTCGCCGAACTATCAATCAAGCAGCCTACCACGTCTCAAGAGTCTACACTGGAGTTTTGTGCCGCACGAGACCGCGGTCGAGCTTTCAACAGTATTAGCAGGCCCGATGTTGCCGTAAGTCTGAGCTACGCCGAGATCTTTAGTCACTGAGCCTTGGAGAACGCGAAGACCCATTCGAGGACGATTAGACCAATCATCTGAAGCGTGCTGGTGATTATGTGCAGGTGAGGCCCCACGAGGTCAGACTTGAGCAAACCATCGATGAACTGATGCCGGCCAAGTACCAGCTGAAAGATCTCTTTACAATTCCACCGATTACGGCCTCCAATTGAATGAAACATAACGCAAAGTTCACGCAATTTCTGCATCCTTCGTGACTGACGCTATAACAACTGCACAGTTCAACGATCGCAACCATCAGTCGAACCAAAGATTAACAAAAATACTCATTAACCTTAACGCCCTCAGTCTCGTACTTTTCTCGCAATCTCAGACAGTTCTCCAACGCAATCGAAGGATATATTGACCTCGGGAAACTTCTGCTTGAAACGTTCAGATAGCAAAGAACAACCCCCACAAAGGTCTGGCTTGCTGACGGTGATCACACATTGTGGGGAGAAAGCAGGCATGACGCTCGCTAATGCTTGACGATCATCTTCGTCCTCCAACATATGGGGAGAGTGCCGGTACAGAATGTACGCGAGCAACTGAGGTTCGACATGAGATGCCAAATATGTGTCTTGTGGTAGTCCTAACAGGGCTTGTAAGTTTCCTGCTCTTTTCGTCCATACTGCATTATTTAGCACGTTTGGCCAGTCATGCTGAGTGTATCCGCTCATCGCGTTGATAAATGGATAGCTCGGACCTCGATTTAAGGTGGCAAATGCCTTTTGAAATCCTCTTTCGGGCGGCCTGAGAAGTGTTCGAGGCTCGTAAATTTCGAGTGTGCCGTCAGTATTTCTGTAAAAGAAAGTACGGTGGCGAGGTTCAGCTCCTGGTCGTGTTGATAAGGCTGGAGCCAGGCGGTTCAATAGAGCTTTGATTTGTTTTCGCCTGATACCGGCATCAGAGGGCTCACGGTAGACACATCCAGATCGTACCATCCTCTCGTTCGTATTGCGTGGTGTGTCGTCCGCGAGATCTGTCGCTTGCATCTTGTTCCCATCCCGTTGCCTGACGTTCACATATCGCTGCTGAGTCAAGTACTGCACAGTTCCTAGGCGTCCCCACAGTGCAGCTTCCATGAGCGGAGTTCTGCCATAGTGGTTCGCCTGATGTATTGGGTCTCCATGGCGGTGAAGCCAGCGCAAAGTCTCCAAACCTCTCTCTTCGGTCGCAGCAAGGAGAGTTCCTGTGTTGCCCTCTTCATCAACGCTCCCTATCAAGTGGTCATCTGGGTATCGGCGACAGAGTAAGTCGAGCTCTTTAACCTCTCCCGATATACACTGAGACTTGTACTGAGCCTGTCGGAATTGTGGATCGGCATACAGCTCCCTCATGATCTCCTCGTGGCTTAGATGTGGGATAGAATTAGAACTTTCCCTACCTGCATGATCCTCGAGAGTTGAAGCTCCGGTGTCAGCAATCAATTCGTCGATATCGTCTTCCACATCTCGAAATTGTTTTTGGTGTTGTGATAGCAGAGTTCTGCCGTCTTGACCGTCATTCACTGGAACTGCTACTGTGCCTTCACGATCCACAGCGACGATCTCGCATTTCTCATAGTCCACTTCCCAACCATAGGCAGAGGCGATCGAAGATTGTGTCTGCGGATATACCAGGATATATTGGCCACCTCCCAAACAGTCACTCCTTCTCCAGTCTCCAGCTCCATGAAGTTTCCATCCTGTTTGCGTTTGGTCGATTGCTAAATCCTCTGTTGCCTCGGGGATACCATGACTGTGAGAATAAAGACAGTATGGACATCTTGCCCAAACTTTGCTGCTGCTCCAACGAAGAACAAGAGCCTGAGGAGTCTGATGACGGTGATTCATGTTTGTCAGGGCTACAATGGTGGGAACATGAATATACACTTCGAGGCTTGTTACCAGTCATCAAAAGACAATGTCTGGCACGAATAGGCACGGCTGACAGAAAGTCCTGCTTCTGTCTAGTCTGCTTTCGGATACAATATCGCAACAACGAGATCTCAAGGTGCGAATGTGAAGGAAGGGACGCGTGCATTGAGCATCCGTTTCATAATGCGGGAGATTTCCGCTAGAGAGGATCGCCCGTTGCAGGCCAGTCAATCGTTCACCTGGGTTTCTGCAATATGGACACCAGCGGCCCTTCGTATATTTGACGATTCGAAGAAAACAGCGACTTTTGTGGCCAGAGGAGCGATTTCCTAAACAAGAAATTGCTCACGTCGCGTTGGGGTGATAAATTGGTCTTCGGGAGGCTGAACTGAACGCGGAAGAGCTTGAGCTCCGCAAGAGAGGGGTAACTCGGCCGAGATCCACAATCGCGCGAAACGGCACTGATCGACAAGAAATCCTCCGCATCCTATAATATGTACAAGTGTCTTCCCAAGCGAACCTATCCATTTCCTACCTTCTGCCAAGTTTCTTGTCATCAGGATTTACTGCTGGTCACAATATCGAGTCGAGGTGTATATCATGGCTGGAAACACACAACAGGAAGCGTCGCCCGATGCGTACGGCCTCACACGAGATGCATTTGAGTCTTCCAGATTGGACGCTCAACATAATATCTGGAAAACGAACATCGGCTACCTGTTGCACCCTCGCGTCCAATCGGATCTCGCGAAGAACCCATGCATCGGCGATATAGGGACAGGAACGGGTGTCTGGCTCGTGGATCTGGCCACTGAGATGGCGGCCAATGGCAGAGCAGCGTAAGTACTGGCTTGTGCAGATTGTCGTTACACACTGCGACATCTTGCATCATTGCTTGGGTGCTGAACTGACAACCGAATAGTACATACCAGGGTCTGGATATCAGTGCTGCGCAGTTCCCGCAGAGTTCGCCCGATGGGGTAGTCTTCTCGACATTCAACCTACTGGAGCCTGCGCCAAAGCATATGCAGGCAACCTTCGACGTCATTCATCTGCGCCTTCTAATCCTTGGTCTCCCTCAAAAGACTTGGAAGGCAGCATGCGAAAACATACTCAGCTTACTGAAACCTGGTGGTTGGCTCCAATGGGAAGAGGCTGACATCGCGTACGAATCTCATTGATCCATTCTCTTTTCGTCACAAGACACCTACTGACTGAAGTCTATAGTCGCATGAAAGCGATCCAGAACATCCCTGGAGTTAGCATACATGCAGCGCAACAACTTCGCGACCAGATCATTCAGGAAGGTTCAAAGCGCGGGCAAGGCTACGAGGACGTGCAAAACCTTGCATCAACCGTGTCTAGCGCTGGTTTCAGGGACGTTTCAAAAGATGTCTTCAGCTCTGATCGCGTGGCTAGCACTAGAGATGGCTTCAACAAAACCATCCTCGGAGCCACCGCCGGAATGATGAAGATGTTTGCCAAGGCGGATGGTGAAGCAAGTTTCTGGAATTCTGAAGCAGCTGATCAGCTGCACGCTGACGCGACTTCAGAATTAGCAGATGGCAAAGCATATTACCGAGTTGAGATAAACGTTGTGTATGCGCGTAAGGCAATTTGATCTTCACACTCGTTAGCTGATATAGAATGCGTTGTTTGTAGCATAGCTTGATGAACGCTGGCAATGATAAGATCACCCATGCAAAGGGGAATCTCGTGAAGATTGTTTTGCCTCAGACTCGAGTTTGAGAACTTACATATTCGAGACCAACATAGCTGTTGTACACGCGAAGTCATATGACGGGATGTCTTATCAAAGCTTGATATACACGGACTCATGCAAGCGGAGTGGCGTGAGCTATGAGAGCCCGCATGGCGAGAACCTTGTTGATCATATGTAACGGTCATGGCTGCAGTGCGAAGTCTAGAAATCTGAGTCGTACATTCGGCCACGATAGAAACATGGTGCAAAGCGCAGTCGTATGGACGAAAGTTGTCGCTTGCGCCCAGATAGAATGAACGAGTCACACTAGGCTAACAATACGAAGACAGGACGATTGTCCTATTGATGCTGGCTTTGATTACCATAAATGAAAAGGCAATGGGAAGGATTGTTGCGAGATGGATGTGTTGTGCTTCAGCTGGAGACGATGTAAGGTAGATAGGTTAAGGTAACATCACAAGAGGATCAGGAGTTGTTTTTCTCCGCAGACTCAAGCGAGATGCCCGTTGCTGACGGCTGAGACCAAGAAGGCTAAGTGCACCGACCAAGTCCTTCGCATGCTAGGCAGAGATATATGCTTCCTTTGAGCTCGACATACTAATTCGAGATGTATGTACCGTTGGGGAACTATCAGACATGGATCAGCGAAGAACGGGATGGCTTTCATTGTAACAACTCACCGAACATTGGTAGTATACTGCACAACTACCATTAAGCGATGTAGGTTCTGGACCGGCATCATTTAGCAGTAAAGCTGCCACACCATGAGCTGGGAGCTGGAGCGTCATGTTCCTATCGGTATCATTAGTGTCTACTTTCAGGCACTGGAATCCAATCCCTACCTCACAGCGATACCGACGTTCCTATGCTGCCACATATCGTAAACAGCATACTGTCTGCCTGCTCGTACGGCCCAACTCTCAGTCAAATTGAAAAACATCTCTTGAGCAGTCTCCTCAGTGTTCAAGATCATGAATACTACACCGTAGGATGAGTTGCCAGACCAGTACTGGGCGGGGAACGATGCATTCGAGACGTAATCCGCGTTGATGCCCCATCTGAAAGGGCTGATGCTCTCTCCAACGTTCGGGTCTTGGTTTATCTTGATCAGATCTTTGTTACCCAAGATTGATATTGTCTCGTTGGTCGCATTGGTCAGGTCTGTACCGATGATCAGGGGTGACTTCATCAATGCCCACGCTGTGAAGTGGCTTTTGGTCTCTTCGTATGTCAGATTGCCAGGAGGAGACCCTTGTCCAGTGTTTCCAACTTCCATGATGTCCATATCATTGCGACCGTAGAAGTCAGTAGCCCAATACTGGAAGGAGACTTGATCGATGATGGCAGAGATGGCGCTCCAGTAAGGTTTGATATCGCCATCTATTCTCCAAGCTTGCGAGAGCTTGCGACCCCAGATCCAAGGCTGCTGCCAGCCCCATTCGCAAAGTGAAAAGACAAAAGGTTTCTCGCGGGTCTGCTTAGCGAGAGAAGCGATTGCATCTGACATACGTTGATAACGACCGAATTCATTCTCCTTGGTGATGTTGTCGGATGGAATATCTGCAAAAGAATGAGCAAGATCGCTCTCGTCGATATAAATCAATTCACATACAGCAATTGTCATACTTGAGATATGACATGCCCCAAGACTTCCAGGTCTGCCCTCACAGATCAGTAACGCACGACCAAGCAATACACGAGAGACCAACCTGAAGGTCTACTTCCTCATGGCCGTACGACCCCGGATAGCCAGCGCAAGTCTGATACCCACTATCTCCATACGCAGCCAGTTCGATGCCCAGATCGTTGATGGACGATGAAAAGTTCTCTATGCCGTCAGGAAATTTAGAAGGATCAGCCACCATGTATCCAGAAGCGTTGCGTTGCTTCAAAGCATAGCAGTCATCTAGGATCAAAATCTTATAGCCAGCGTCGACGAGACCAAATCTTTGCATAGCTTGTGCCTGGGCAAGAACACTTGACGCGTTGTATTCGCATCCAAATGCATTGAAGGTATCATACCCCATCGCTGGCAGACGGCCGACACCGTTGTGAAGCGCCTGCGTAACGGCGATCATGCCGCACAGATAAAACAGCAAACCGACCATGGTGGAATTGGAAGAAGATTTTGCCCAGGTTGGTGAGCTTATGCGGTCGACTTGGACGTCGTTGATAGCGACATGTCTCGCAAGGTGTGTCAAAGTTTTATATGCATTACGTTGTCACCCCGCAAGGACTTACACCTCAGCCGGGATGTTCGCGGACTGAGTTGACCCGAGCCGGTTATGTCACGGAGTGAGCTTCCGGACAGAATTGGGACAGAGTGATGACGATCACATCATGCAGAATGCAAGATTTATTGAAGGCCTATCTGTGGATCACGTAGAGTCGTGATATCGAGAACATATTCAACCCGCGTGCCGTACGCGATATATTCTGTCCAGACATGATCGTTCGCGGCCGAGCGTGCTATGGCTCGGCCCTTCTTACCGAAATTATTCCAGCCACGTACACACGCGATAATGCTCTATTGGCACGAGTTTTCCAATCACGTGACTACGATCCGATGCTACGCTTCCAAACTTTGTTTGTGTCATCTCGTCATAGGACCCGAACGCCACATCCCGATCTAAACATCCTTGATGATATATAGACGAACATGAGCTCAACATACCTTCCAGACTAGTAGAGCACGATATGCGAGGTTTCAAGACACTCTCTCAGACCATTCAGCTCTTGACTTGCTTTGGCCTGTTGGCCTTGGCTTATCAAGATAATTTGACGACTGAAGTCACTTGGGATTCACACAGCTTACGGATCAACGGTCAGCGAGTCTTCATTTTTTCCGGCGAATTCCACTATCAGCGCTTGCCCGTGCCTGAGCTTTGGTTGGATATATTTCAGAAGTTCAAAGCAAACGGACTCAACGCTGTCACGTAAGCACATTGACACTCGAGAGAACCTCCATGACATTAACCGAATGAAAACTCAGACTCTACTTCTTTTGGTCCTATCACTCAGCATCCAGAAACGTTTACGACCTTGAGACAGCAGGAAAGAATGTCCAGCTTGTTTTCGATGCGGCGAAAGGCATGTGTCGGAAAGATACAAGCACTACTGAACTAGAGCTAATATTGCACAGAGGCCGGTTTATATGTAATTGCAAGGCCTGGTCCGTATAGCAACGCCGAAACCAACGGGGGTGGTCTTGCGCTTTGGACATCTGATGGGAGTGGCGGTGATCTTCGCACGTCCGACTCAACTTACTATCAGGCATGGCTTCCGTGGATGGAGAAGATCAACACAGTTATTGCCAAGAATCAGATCACGAATGGAGGGCCTGTCATCCTTTATCAAGTGGAAAACGAGCTAAGCGAAACAGTTCACCAGCCCAATAATACTCTGGTTGAGTATATGGAACAGCTTGAAACAGTGGCCCGAAACTCCGGCATCGTCGTACCGCTTACTTCCAATGAAAAAGGCGAAAGGAGTCAGAGCTGGTCGACTGATTACGAAGATGTCGGTGGCGCTGTCAACATCTATGGGCTGGACTCTTATCCTGGCGGGTTCTCTTGCACAAGTATCAACGCCGGATTCTCCTTGGTTCGTAATTATTATCAATGGTTTCAGAATTATTCTTCTACACAACCCCCATTCTGGTAAGCGCATATTCAGCTTACACAGCAGCTTCATGGCGTATACTGACGGACAAGTTTAGGCCTGAATTCGAGAGTGGCTATTTTACCCCCTGGGGAGGTACCTTCTACGACCAGTGCCTGGCTGAACATGATCCTGCTTACGCAGACGTTTATTACAAGAACAATATTGGTCAGCAGGGGAGACTGATGAGTCTCTATATGGCTTATGGCGGCACTAATTGGGGCAACTTAGCCGCTCCCGTGGTGTACACTTCTTACGATTACTCTGCACCGTTGCGAGAGACTAGAGAGGTGCAGCCAAAGTTCTCACAAACCAAGTTGATTGCTTTGTTCACTCGAGTATCTAAGGATCTTCTGGAGTCCGTCATGGAAAGCAATGGTACTGGTAACGCTGTCTCTACGCCAGAAATCTGGTCCTGGGTCCTCAGAAACCATAATACATCCACTGGATTTTATACCCTTCAACACTCTACATCTTCATCCCGGGCTTTGACAAATTTTACGGTCTTTTTGAATACAACACCACTAGGCCCGGTCACCGTTCCTACTGTTCAACTAAGTGGCCGTCAGAGCAAAATTTTGGTAACGGACTACCATTTCGGGGATCATACTCTTCTGTACTCCTCTGCTGACGTTCTGACATATGCACAATTTCCTGGTCGTACAGTCCTTGTGATGTATCTACAGAACGGCCAGGCTGGTGAATTTGCATTCAAAAAGAAAGTCAACATTTCGTATTCTGCGAGAGTGAATGTCTCAAGCTCGACGGTGTCTAGTGATGGCCATCGTACTTTCACAAAGTTCAGCTGGATTCAAACCTCGGATAAAGCTGTCGTGCAATTGTCTAATGGCGTTCTCCTGTATCTCTTGGACTTGCAAACAGCTTGGACCTTCTTTGCGCCTCCCACGACTGTAGATCCTATGGTCGGGGCTGACAGTCAGATCCTCGTGATGGGGCCATACTTAGTACGTAATGCGACGCGTACCGGGGCTACCTTGAGCATCAACGGTGACAATGTTAATACCACCATCATCGAGGTTTATGCAGGGGATCCATCGATCAAGTCAATCTCTTGGAATAATCGAGTCCTCGCTACGAACAGAACTACGTACGGCTCTTTCGTGGCAAGCATTGTAGGCACTGAGAATCGAACCATAGTTCTTCCAGTTCTTTCAGATTGGCTTATGGCCGACTCTCTACCTGAGCGTAGTCAAGACTACAACGACAGTTCTTGGGTGTCATGTAATAAGTCATCTACCATGGCCCCGGTTGCCCCGTTGACTCTCCCTGTTCTCTACTCGTCAGAATACGGGTATTACACAGGCGTCAAAATCTATCGTGGATATTTCAATAACACCATTGCCATTTCCGCGAACATCACCGCCCAGAATGGTCTCGCAAGCGGCTGGAGTGCGTGGCTCAATGGCTTCTTTGTCGGTGGCAACACTGGCAACGCCACGCTCAGCGCCACGTCCGCCGTTCTCTCCTTCGGGAGCTTGTCCCTCCAGTCAAACAATGTGTTGACCGTAGTCGTCGATTACACGGGTCACGACGAGACATCAACAGCACGTGGAGTCGAGAATCCTCGTGGACTCTTGGGTGCTACGCTTGCCGGTCGAAATGGTGAAAAGCTCAATTTCACAGAGTGGAAGATACAAGGTAATGCTGGCGGTTCCGCCAACATTGACCCTGTTCGCGGGCCACTGAACGAAGGTGGAATCTACGGTGAGAGATGCGGATGGCACCTCCCTGGTTACATTCCGGGCTCCGAGTTCAAGACTGCTACACCAGCCCAGGGTATTAACAGCAGTGGCATCGCGTGGTACATAACGCATTTCACCCTCGATCTGGACGAAGACTTGGACGTACCACTCGGTCTCGAGCTTGGCGCTCCCAATGCAACACTCGCCAGTGTACAATTCTGGATCAATGGCTATCAGTAAGTCTTTCAGTCCTACCGTCCTGCGGCAATCGTGCCTTATATGTTTGAGACTGACACGGACCGTCAAGATACGGTAAATTCATCCCACAGATCGGACCCCAAACCAGGTTCCCATTCCCCCCTGGTATAGTCAATAACAGGGGCAACAATACCTTAGCGATAAGTGTTTGGGCACAATCCAATGCTGGTGCAAAGCTTACAACAGTCAAGCTTATCAGGTATGGAACATATAAAAGTGGGTTCGGCTTTAGTCGCGATTGGAGCTATTTACAGCCGAAGTGGAATCACGAGAGGTTAGGTTATGCTTAGAGTAGCCGTCTAGGTTTATGTAAGGGAGTCCTAATGCAGAGTTGCAAGGTTAAGTAGTATCTAACAATATATATAAAGATAAACTATTACTTATATTATTTATATATATTACTTACTAGATTTGCTAGATACTAATAAACAAGAAATAATAAAGATTAATAATAAAGATTAAAGGCTAGTAAGATTAGTAGTATAATAACTTATACTTAGTAAATATAAAATAATTAATAGTAGACTTTAAAGCTTTAAAGTTAAAAACTAAAAGATAAGACTATATAATCTTTTTAAGGATATATTAGTATATTTAATTAACTAATAAAAAAAAGCTATAAAAAAAGATACTAAGTATAGATAAGACTAAACTAATAAGCTAGTAAACTTTAGTAAGTAAATAATGCTAGTAAGGATAGTTAGTAGTATAGATATAACTATATATAGAGTAAGTACTAAACTTACTAATATAATAGATATTATTTTTTTTTTTTTTATTGCTTACCTTAGCTAAGTCTATCTAGATAGTCTAGTAGATTTAAAGCTAATCTAGATTTCTTTTATACTTTATTATAAGCCTTATAAATAATCTTTAATACTTTAATACTAGTATTAATAAAAGGTCTAAAATTTATAAGACTATCTTAGTCTAAAGTAATACTACTATTATTAAAGCTTTTATATATTAAGAATATTAGATTAATAAGTTTATATATTCTATCTACTAGAAAGCTACTAAAAAAAGTTGTTATGGCCAACTATTCTTAGGAAGAATAACTAGTCACGGGATTTGTACTCGTGAAGAGGAGTGTCAAGCA